>OMOT01007012.1:5266-17711 GCA_900312575.1 Acanthochaenus luetkenii
GAGAGAGAGAGAGAGAGAGAGAGAGAGAGAGAGAGAGAGAGAGAGAGAGAGAGAGAATGTGTCTGTCAACTATGTATGTATGTCTCTATGTCTGTTTGACTGTGTGTGTGTGTGTCACCTTCCTCGATGGGTGTTAGAGAACAGTGACCAGCATCAGTGCGATTGGATTCAGTCCAGATGTGGCGACTCACTCAGACATACCTGGCTTACTGCAGTTGATGGGTTATAGGCCTATATATACTGAATGTTATGATATAAGAACATTCATACATGATCTAAGACAAAATATTATAGGTTCTTACTTGCATGTGTTTTGGTTCTGTTCCAATGCACTTTGCTTTTGGCAACAAGTCTGTTTATTAATATCAAACAAGACCTCCTGTTAAATTATTATTATTAATTTAACTTTTCATATAAATAAATGTCTGTTTTGCTAAACTCAATCACTGACTGCTATGACACAACAGTGATTCAACCTATATCCAGTTTATGAAAGCTTTTACGTTTGCTGTTCTAAACACCCGGTGTCTGCAGAAAATGGGGAAAATTATCTGGTGACAGGAAGTGATGCATTTTGCATTCCCAGTTTGTTTGGAATAAATAGAAGAACTGAGTAGTTAACATGAGCAGCGACAGATACCATGGCTGAACAGACAAAGAAAAGAGCGCCACCTACAGAAACTCAAACTTCATCCACAGAAAATCCAAGGAGAAAGACGTCACAGTACTGGACACACTTTGATTGACAAGTGATCTCTGGGAAGTGCTGAGCAGAAACACCACAGCAAAGAGCGCTTAGCACCGAAGATGGAGACACAATAAAATACATTAATAATCAAATACAAGGACCTCAAGGATTACCACTTTAACAGTGGAGGAAAGATCAGTATGGTTAGCTTACAGTCCATGCAGCCTGAACCTTAGAGTCATGAGTTTGTAGCTATTAAGAATGTAAAAGACCTTAGCATTACTTAAGTTTCCTTTATCTTTTGTTCATTTGCTACCCATATTTCCTTTTATGTCAGTTCAGGAGAGGGAATAGGAGTGACCAAAGGTCAGGTGGGTGGTTGTTGTACATCCTGGATTGTATATTAATCCATAATATTAATATATTAATTAATAATATTAAAAACATTTAATCTTGATGAAGGCATTGAAACACATGTAAATCCCATAATCATCATCTTTCAAGTGAGAGTGACTCGTACCTATTGACTAATAGATGAGCTAAGACTGCCACCTAGTGTTATAATACTGTTGTTAACACACTTGGACAGGGTTAGGTTTGTTTCAGCTCCATGAATGGAAGCAAGGTAGAGATTTCAATACTAATAACTCAGGTAAAAGCTTTTCTGATGTCTAGCCTTAAGGTCAAAGGTCACTGGGCCGTTTAAACACCCCGCCTCAAGAGGTTAGGCTGCTAAATCTGTATCATTTTTTAAACGTCGTCTTAAAACCCATTTTTACAAACAGCCTTTTATACATTATGTTTTTGCTTGTTTTATTCTCATTTTCTTATGTGACCTTGTTTTAAAATTTGTGTCTGGAATTAATTATCTAATTAATTCAATTGTTTTACTGTTACTCTAGTTCCACTGCCAACAGTTCTGATATATGTATATTATACTGGACAATCAAATGATGCATTTGACCTGCAGACATTATTTCAGAAACAAGTGTGTTGCACTAGCAAGGTATCAGTCTATCTACAGCCACCCTGTAAAGGGATGTTCAACTTGTTTAGAATTTGGGACTTTCATGGCCCAAGGAATAACCTAACAATAAATATAGAATAAGCTCAAATAACAACTAATCTGTCTACCTTAAAAATAACTGTTATAATGAGCAATATTGCTTTGGCCTACAAAAATAAACGATTAAAACATAATTAGCTTGTAAAGAATAGGGTTCCATTAATGCTGGAATGTAGCACTAAGATGCAAAAATTAAAGTAGAGAATAAAACAAGCTATTTTATTCAATGCATATGAATTATTTGAACTATTCAGGTATTGTTATATCCGAATTGTTGAGCCAGAACTCACACACAATCAGATTGTTGGTGGGTAAACTACATATTCAAGACCTTGTCAAAGCAGTTTTCATTTAACAAATCAGTTTAGACACACTGGTATGGTTTATGCAATGGCTATTATAGTTGTTGCTCTATAATGTCAAGTACTGTATACGTACTACATCCATTAGAAATAAAGGAGATCCGATTCTCATTTCTTCACAGTGGTTAGGCTGGCTCCTGCTGGACAGGAACAGTACTGCACTATAAAGGCACGCAGCAGCACGTGATTTTGTGTGGTTTAAGCACCCATATCAAACAACATTATACCATAAACGCTACTAAACTATGTGTTATTCATATTCATCGTATTTATCAACAATTCTTTAGTTGGGACAGGTTTTTCACTACTCACACAAGTAGTGGTCTAAGCATACCTTAGATTGACATACAGTGAAGACAAGAGGAACTGACAGTATGGCAAACATTAGACTATGAATGAGGGGTTGACACAGTAAAAGTGAAGGATAAGGACAGATTATTATCTCTCTCTCCGGTGTTCCCCCCTCTCCTTGTCCCTTCTTCCATGACAGTCTAGGATAAACAGAAACTAGGGTTTTTGAAGGCCAATAGTGATATTTTTAGACTGAAGTTGCTGATATTTTGTGCCAATATTGTATATCTTTACATTTGTATTGTATATCTTTACACCTGATACATTTATATATTCAGTGTTTCCCCCAGTTCTAGGGTGGGAAAGCCTCTGAAACAGCATTTAGACCATCATGGGGCGAAATAAAATCCAATATGTCAGGTTTTCCAGACATAGGCTGTGGTAAAGGAGGAACCTCCATCATCACAGAGGTGGACTACACTGGACGATAATAAAAGTACAATATCGGTCCCATATATCAGCCGATGAGATCAACATAAAATATAAAATTATACTATGAGAATATTGTAGTCCCTTATTTACTTATAAGACTTCCTCCCTTTATTTCTATAGAGTAAGGTGTCAAAACATGTTGTGCGCTTAGCTTTCAGAAACTCCATTTACCTGGAGCTCTGTTGAAATTGTCTTGCAGCAACTTGCATCACAATGTTCCCAAACAAACTCAACTAATTTCCCCATGTGGTGATTAAGTATGTACAATGAAATAATTTGGTGTTCCACCGCAACCCATTATGTACACTTTGGAGTCGCGAGTGGCAACATGAGAGAGACGCAAATTAGCAGTTATTTGTTACATTTATCCTTCCTGGAAATTACGAGCCAAATCAAAGCAATTATGACACGAGCGTGTCTACTTTGGAGTTTACCAAGCGAACACCAACTTCATAATGCAAATTAACTTCCTAATTAGCTTTTGGCTTCATATGTACTTTCAGCATGTTTTCCACGGTGCTTTAAAGTAATGGCCAGCACACAAGAGCACAAACAAAGCTGTGGGTGAATACAACAGGGGCAGAGAATGGGCCGCTTACAAATCAGACCTAATCAAAGTCCCAGCATGAAGCAAAGGACACTTGGAATGTGATGGCTAAAATACAGCGGCAAATCTCAGAGACTCTATGACGTTACCCCCCCAACATAAAAGCTGCATTTAATTGACTTCAGTGTCTAATATCCTAAGGAGTGCAGTAATGTATGACGCAAGTAGTTAGCCAGCATTTTTTATTTCACACTTAATAATTTTGTGGAAACATATTTGCTATACAACAGATCAGTTCAGTGTACAGGTATAGAATACTTAACCTAGTCGTGTGTGTTCATGTCAGGTGTCAGAGCAACCAACAAGAAATGAAATCTATCTGCATAGGAAACATTTTTTTGCTTACATTTCAATTGTCAGTTAGGGGGTTGTTCATTAACAGGTACTCGGCCTGAAACGAAACAAACCAAAACAGACAATCAGATATACACTCGTACATTTCTATAATGTTCCAAAATCCAACATCAATCAATCAATCATGTTCTATTTATATAGCCCTTTTATACAAGCATGTCTCAAAGGGCTTTACATTGCATCATATACACAGTACATCACATCATATACTACACTACACACAAACACATGCATTTGCATGTCTTGGACTGTGGGAGGAAACCGGAGCACCCGGAGGAAACCCACGCGAACACGGAGAGAACATGCAAACTCCACACAGAAAGGGCCAGGCGAGATTTGAACCCAGGACCTTCTAGCTGTGAGGCGACAGTGCTAACCACTGCGCCACCAGTGAGCAAAGAAGCAGCTATAACAATGTGACTAGGACATGAACACTCCTTTAATAATATAAAAGTGAGTTTATTACCAGGAAGTCCACTGGGTCCTGCGGTCGGGTTTTGCAGCATTCGATCAGGCCTTGGGTGAGGGTGGGCATTACATTTTTCATCAGGTAGCTCTTCAGAGGTAGCGACTGGGCCTCCAGGAGGTCATTCTCCTGCTGCCTCACCTCCTCCAAGCGCTTACTCTGGCAAGATACATAATGCATCAATCTCCATATTAAGCAAACATAGTAAACATGGTTAAACTTCAGTACTTGTTATTGTCAAACTCCACTATCAATGTGTCATTCTAGCCACTCCATAGAGTGCTTTTATTTTGAAAGAGCAGCAGAGAGAGAAAAGCGTCAGGTTCAGATGAATCAGTATGCATATATAGCTTTCGTGGGGTTTTTTGTGCACAGATGTAAAGAAAAACGGAGTTGAAACCAACTGGAGCCAGACACCAGTATAGTAAGTTACAATTATCTGCTTTTTGTTTGTCAATACACCAGAAAACAAGCAATATCAACTTTATTTTTTCTTATTTCAATACATATATGGATGAACACATGCCTCAGCCATTGAGAATTGAACCTCAGTGATTTTTGAAGTTGAACACTAGTAGGACGCAATGCGAAGCAACTCCAATATTATGCCAACGCAACACAAATGCAACAACACATTGATTTCCAAGGAAGCATTCCCTCCATGCTGATGCCTGATGGATGTACTGGAGCTTGGCAGTCAGGTGTGGGTCAGGTTACATCCAGCTCAATTTTTATTTACCACTTACTCCAGTAGCACTGACCAGTCGCCGCTCCAGGGAGGGGCTTGGGTGTGCTTGAGCTCCCCTTGAGGAGGCATAGCACCTCTATAGCACACCCTGAAATACAAAAGGTTTGTGGGTTCTAGTGCGTTAAAATTTCCAAGAGAACGCAGCAATATTGTACGGGAAAAATGCTGCCTAATCAAGCAGCATTCGGAGACAGGGAGGCATTGAGGCATGTTCCGATCCAAAGTTTGTATAAAACGCTGCCTGCTGAGGTGCCTACATTCTGCCCGTTTTGAAGGCAGCATAGAAGTACAGTACTCTTCTTCGGGTAGGATATCCCACAATTCTGTGCGTATTTTTTCTACCGAGAAGAATGCAATGTAGTCACTGAATATTCATTGTGTTTAAATGTAAAACGCATGGATGAGACATTCTTACGTAAGCGAAAATGACGTCGTGACATACATGCTGCCTTGGAATCCTGTGTCAAACCATATTAGTTTGTAGGTACCTCTATACAAAAATTCTGCTCTGAAGGACGTTGACTGATCAGACAGTGAGGCAGTAGGCAGCTGACTTCTGTTTGAGACACAGCCTAGGACTCCTAGTATTACGGAGGCAAAGTCTTATTCACATCGCATCATTAGTATTGAAGAAAAATAGTGTGAGATTGTCTTTTACTGTATTGCATTTGTTTTGTTTGTTTTGTATAGCCTGCCTGGCTTCTGGCCCCATAGGCCTTTGAAAAGTGTATTAATGTATTTCAATGATGTAGCATATTAGCCCTGGATCATTGAATCTCGTTGTTCTGTAGTATTATTATTTGTTAATGTGTGTTGCGTCAAAATTCATTAGCATCTGCTATAATCAATGTAGCCCCCCGTAGCTCTCCCAAACACAGTTCTCTGGCACCACCGCTGGCACAGACACTGAACACCACACTTTATCAATCCCAGGACAAATACACAAATAGCACAGGGACCACGCATTCACATTTCAGTTCAATATTACAGTCAAGTTTGTTAATGAAATCAAGTGTGACTGAACCAAGGGAAGCCATGACTTAAACTTGATGCAAGCGCATGCACACACACACACACACACACTGTCAAATGATAATGTAATAACTGACGGTTAATGTAATAATTTCTTAAAATGTAATAAAATGTCACTCTAAATGGGTCAAAAATGTTACAATAAATACAACCTGTTAATAAATTGGTGGACAATGTAATGTTATTACATTATTCCAATAACTAGGGATTGTTACTTCATAAGGGTTGTAACCTAATTTTAACTGATGATGTAATAATAATATTGACTTAATGTTATAACTAAAATTGTTACATTGTTCCTATTCTCATGAGTTATGACATTATAAGTCACAATTTGTACATCATCAGTCATAGTAATGTAATAATGTGATGTTATTACATAATCCAGAAATGTATTACATTAGATTAGATTAGATTAGATGCACTTTATTGATCCCATAGGGGAAATTCAGGTGTTACAGCAGCAATTGGCAACACAATGCCAGAATGGGGAAGGCAGTAGGAAATGAAATAAAAGACACAGGTAATAGCAGGTTTAACAGGTTTTATGAATTTTCAATTAATTCCACAAGGACATTTTTATTTCATTGTCCGACTGTTATTACATTATTAGATACTACACTCTATTCAGCTGCCTCACCCAGCGTAGGACCCTCTGAATACAGAGTTTTCAGGTGACGCAACACACCTTCTAGTGGCCATGTTAGAGGTCTAAATGTACAAGCCATCTGAACAAAATTGAATAGATAGGGTTAATTTCTGTGATGATTTTGACTGGTAAATTAAAATTGCATTACTGATACATCTTATTGACTTTGTGTTTAGATAACAGATTGTTAGCTAGCTAACCATAGTATTTGGTCAGCTAACCATTACTGTGTAAACACATCTGATTCATACACTAGCGAACATATCTGGAAGAAGCTAACGTTAGTAGTGGTTAGTATTCGCATGTTAACATTAACATTGGTTGCTTTACTAAATGAGGCTGCTGGCTAGTTAGCTATCTAACTGTTTGTTCAGGCTAACTGAGCTGACTCTCATGCTACAACTCAGTCGATGTAGGCACCAATATATTTGAAGTCGTACATGGTTTTGAGCAGCGTGCTGTCTCTGTTGTGGATGGTAGTGTCGGCGGTGTTATATACGAGCATCTTGGTTTTCAACGCAGTGAGATGCAGTCCTATCTTCAGACACTCCTGACAATAGAAGGGTGTGGGCCTGCTCCACCATATCTGAGACCAGAGCTATGTCATCGGCGAAGTCCAGGTCGGTGATATTCACTGGAGGTACCCATCAACTCTTGCGTGGGACCAGGGTGAAGCCTAACTCCCCCTCTCATCCGCTGATGGTTTTCCTCAGTGCATAGCACTGATGAAGAGGTATGGAGCGAGAGTGTTGCCCTGAAGTACTCCCGCCAAGATGTCAGCTCAGTGGTACTGTCAGGCATGGGGACCCTGGCTCGGGTGCATGCGTAGGACAAGCTTTTCCGGTATCCCACATGCCCTCAGTATGTCCAGCATCTTTCCCCTGTGGATGGAGTCAAACGCCTTGCAGACGTCTATGAAGGTCGTTACCTTTGGAAGGTTCTTGTTTTTTACCTCCTCTATGATTCTCCGCTGTGCAATGATTTGCAGTGTTCCTCTTCTCACAGAACCCGTTTTGCGTTGTTCTCAGGAGAGGGTCGAGAACTGGATGGATCTGGTTGAGCACCATACGGTTGAAGGTCTTCACCAGGAGACAACTCAGGCTCCTACCCCGATAGTTGTCGGTACATGTGAGATCTCAGAATTTGGCAACTGGGACGATATTGAGGGTGCTCCATTGCTCTGGAAATTGCCCCTTTTCGTAGCATTGCTTATGAGGTCAAGGTCATCAATGGGGACATATTTCAGGACCTCTGGAACAAGTCCGTCTTGTCCACAGGTCTTTCCACCCTTCAACGACCTCCTCGTCTCATCATACTCCCCCTGTGTGAAGAACCCATCCTCGACGTTTAGGTTCTCGAACACTCTCTCCATCTCAGACTGCTCATCGAACACCACAGGTTCAGCACCGAGAAGGTTCTTGAAGTGGTTGTACCATGCCTCGACTCGCTTCTCATTGGTCTCTCCTTCAAAAGGATTTTGAGGAACATCTACCAGCAATCCCATCGATCAGCTTCCAGCTCATGCTGTGCTTCTGGTTGAGATGGGCTTCCTCCACTTCTCTGATCTCGCTGGCGAGCTCCTCTTCCTCGATGACGTCGTAGGTCTGGAACAGGACATACTTCTTGTTGCTGTCCTCGAGTAGTGTGCTGTATGCCTTCACCATCTCCTCCCTGGCTCTGATGACTCGCGGGTCCGAGGTGACCCTCGCCTTCTTCCTCTGCTTGGGTACTTTCTCCATACACTCCTCTGCAGCGCCCTCATTCGCTTTCACAAACTTTCCATACCGTTCTGTTGTTGACTCCCCCTCCTCCGTCAGAGCCTGGAACCGGTTGTGGACCTGCACAGCATACCTCTCCTGTAGCTCATTGTTGTCCCTGAGCCTCCACCACTTGTGCTGTCGTACAAGACAGTTTACTGTGTCACAATAACAAATCTACTTTATTAGACTTTTACTTGTAATGTGAGGGAATTGCCCTACAACCCCACCACAACAACTTTCATGTATCTAGCCTGGCTGTTATACTGTATTTAGACATTATTTGCACACAGCTAATTCTCTAATGGACCTTTATTATTGCACCAGAAGTGGCTGATAGGAGATTTGTGATGCAACTGCAAAGCCTCTATAGCCCCCCTCCACATCCACACCTGACCCCTCCTCCCAGTACCCTACCCACTCATCCCAGCGTGCAGCCCTCTGTGTGGCCTCCTCCGCCTCCCTTTGCTCCTTCTCTGCCTTCTCTAGGGCCTGACGCCTGATCCTATTGTCGGCCCTCCTCCTCTCCTCTTCTTCCACCTCCTGGCTACTGGGGCCGAAGTTCCTGGGCCGGCCAACCACCTGGATGATCTTCTGGGTCAGCAACAGGTAGTCAGGGTCATCGCTGCTGCTGATCTCTGGAGAGGATGACAACGATTATAGCGCTGTTATTGACTGAGAGGGTTGATGTTCAGTATGGCACAGTCAGGGTATCGGCATGTTTCAGAAAGACAAATTATGATTTTTCAAGACCGTTTCAATGCTTTTTATTCAAGACCAATTATAAATAAATACAACTAATAAAACAAAAATAAAGAAACTAAAAAGCTGGCAAAACCAGACGATTTCCAATTAAATTAATGAAAGGTTCTGTAAATATAATTGAGCAGTATAACACAACAGGAAATTAAACGTCAAACATCCATGTACTCTCATTTTACTGGCATTAATAGAGACCAGTCAGAACATATATACACCTTAATCACATTTCATTGGTGACGTAGCTCATGTTGTTCTGTCAGGGGAGAATTGCTCAAAAAGCCAAACGCAAACTGGAAATGATGGCAAGCAGCGTGAGTGTTGAAGAAACATGTTCATGTTACATGTACTGCGAGACATGAACATCAATTTTGAAGATAGCCATAAGCTGTCCTAAAATGGTGATAGACAAAGTGTCAGACAAACTAAAGGAGGGTGGATTTGTACAAACAGTTGACTGAGTCTGTGTCTGCTGGAAGGCACTCAAGGCTGCATACTACAAAGCAAAAAACCGACCCGTGGCTCAAGACTTCGAACTCCTGAAAGAAATTATGGGAATCAGTTCTCTGTTTGAATACTTACAATAACCACATGTCACGTGTATAGCGGATTATTAAGGGAGGTGTTACTTTATAGGTCATGTTAGTGTTTAATCACTTTTTTTACCGTTTTATTTTTTCATTTTCATAATTATAATAATCACATACAAATCATCTTTATACAACTATGGCAAAAAGAGGACACCTCTCACCCACAACCACCCACCTACACCCACTCACACCCTCCCACACATGCAAGCGCGTGCGCACACACACACACAGACACACACACTCGCGCACACACTAAAGGGGAAGGAAAATATGGGAAGGAAAAAACTACCCATGTGCTGAGGGATGATGTCCAGCTCATCGAAGTAGTTGAGAATGGTTTCATCCTCCAGGTTGCTCTCCCTGTAGCTGGCCAGCCGTCGTAGGAAGTGCTCTTGGTGGTAGGAGGTTTCCTCAGGCAGGTTCAGCACCCGATCCTTCAGGAAGGCATCTGAGGCATCCAGGCAGAATACAAATTCTGCTGCCCAGACAGAGGACAGTTAAAATTACTGAAAAACTAGGCTGAAGATTATTCTAAACATGAAGCATGCATACCATATGTGTCTACCGAACTACATGACTCAATGCTGCTTTATTTTAGCTTTGAAAAGTCTGATCAAATTTTTTTTTTTGCGGAACCCTTTATGGAGAGTATTAGACAGCATGAGGTAGGACTGGGTAGCACTAATGTGCTTTCCACAGGAAAAGAGCAATCTAGTATTGAGTAGTGTATAAATTAGTTGCTGAGAAAACTAACAGTAGTTCAGTGGCTTGAGTTTTTAATTTCTGTCACTATGAAAATGTCTAGTTTTGCTATTGGCTAAAGCTCCAATCTAGAATGTATTTGGCCAGATACATTTGAGGTACATTTTCATGATTTCTTGAAGGATTTGACTTGTACATGGTGGAAAAATGACACTGTCTCCAAGACTCCAAGACTTGTGTAAGGAAAGGTTTTAACCATCGCAAATATAAATACAATTTCAACATTTCAGTTTTTACAAGCACTACCAACTTGAATTCTCAACGCAGTCTCACCATCCAACACTTTGTACTGCACAGTGCTCCTCCATCTTCAAGATAAAGATGGAGGAGCACCTCATACACTGCATTAAGAAGTAGTGACAGACTATTTGTTTAAAATGGATATTGCAGTAGGAACAAAAAAGTTGTTGTGAGTTTTCTTTTTGACCAGAGGTGCTCTGAAGTGGCGGCCAGATAGAAGTAGCTGAAAGGAGTTGTGAAGGGGGTGTAAAGGGTCCTTAGTGATGGAGTCTGCCTTTCTTTTTATGGCGTGACTGTTCAGACTGAAGGTCTGAGACTTGGATCTGAGTGGTGCCGGTGATTTTGGTTGCATGCTTGATGATTCTTGTGAGTTTTTTCTTGCTTTTCTCTGTGAGGAAGTTGTACCAGGATGCAATGTTGAATGTGAGTCATTCGATGAGTGACTGGTATACTGCTGTTAAAATGTCCTGCCTGACATTAAAGCCCTTCAGCCTCCTCAGGAGAAACATGCGCTGTTTGGCCTTTTTCTAGACCCCGTCCGCATGTTGTGTGAAGGACAGGTGGTGGTCGATGTCAGTGCCCAGGTACTTAAAGATCTCGACCTGTTCCACCACCTGCCCCTCCAACCTAGTGGTCCAGAGAGCTCTTTGGTCTTACTGATGTTTAGTTCCAGGGAGCTCTCCTGGAACCAGAGGACCACATACATGGACACTAGGGAGCACTCATCTGTCACGGGGGCCACCATTTTCATCAGCATATTTAAAAAGTGACAGTTTGTTGCTATTGCAGGTGATTTCATTGTGTATATTGTGACAGCCCGGTCTCTAAACCGAGTCTCCACCAGGCCGGAGATGAGAAACACACGTCCACAACGGGGTTTAACGATACAACACAGCTTTATTTTACCTCTCACAGGTACAGGCAGGGTTAGCCACAGAGTCCAGGGTTAACAGATAAGCATAGTCCAGGGTTAACAGATAAGCATAGTCCAGGGTTTACAGATAGGCATAGTCCAGGGTTTACATGCGTATAGTCCAGCCGGAAACAGGTTATTCACCGAGGGGGATTCACGGACCGTTCGTAATCCCCAGCTCTCTCGATCCTCTCCCTGTCTCTCTCTCTCTCTGACACACTTTTCTTCCCTCTACATTACACCTATACTTCTTCCCCCGAAGTCACACACCCTTATGCATCTCTTCCCTACTCTTCTTATAGGGGCCGCTCTCGGCTCCGATTGGCCCTGCCCTTCCCCTTTCACCTTCCCCAGCTGCCTCGCATCCCGCTGAGTAGGGGGATGGCTGTCCCTGGGCTCTAGCACCCCTAGAGGAACCTGCCCACACTGCTCCTCTCTCCATTCTCCTCCCCTAAACTCCCTCTGTCTGCCACATACACCCCCTCTCAGCTCCGACCCCCTGGGAGGAGCGGTCCGGCCCCCAGGGCATCTCTCCCGGACCCGCCCTCTGCGTTCCCGGAGCCAGCAGGGAGCGACTGGGCCCTCCAGGGCCGAACACCCGGCACCAGCCTTTGTCCTGCGCACAAGAGTCAGAGGGGTTAGGGGAGTTCTTTCGCTCACCTTCAGGGC
>OMOT01007014.1:14907-28723 GCA_900312575.1 Acanthochaenus luetkenii
ATTAAGAAATATGAACCATTAAGACTTGACAACGTTGTCCTCAAGTGTGCGAGGCCGAACACATTCGAAACACAAAGTCCTCTCTGTATTCATGGCAGCACAGCCCAGCCTGTCTCTTACGTAACCAGCTTAGCCGACCCAGTAGCCTGAGTCAGGCCTAGAGAAGCTCCACTT
Organism: Acanthochaenus luetkenii; assembly: GCA_900312575.1. Lineage (NCBI taxonomy): Eukaryota > Metazoa > Chordata > Actinopteri > Beryciformes > Stephanoberycidae > Acanthochaenus > Acanthochaenus luetkenii. Next base: position 15,082 of record OMOT01007014.1, read on the forward strand.
CCGCTGTTCAAGAGTAGAACTGGGACACTGGAGGGATTTCACAAGAGCCACAACATCAACGGTAGACAGGTTTCAGTGCCTGATGCCACCTAGTGGACAGTTCGGAACCTGGCCTGTGAGTTGCCAACCTCACGTGACAGAAAAACGGGGGAGGGGGGGGGTTTGTCACGTGAGGTTTGAGTCTCGCGTGACCGTCAGTTGCTACTGTATCTTCAACAAATACCGACACGCTTGACATCTGAGAACGGGCCTTGTGGCCCAAACAGCACAACAGCAGCTGATCAAATATAGTGGACTTTCTGGTGGAACCGCTTCGGTGAAAAGTGCTTTTGAAATAATTCCATTTAAACAATGACTATAACATTTACTTGATAACACTAGAATCACCGATATTTACCTGGGGTTTTGTGAGTTTTCAAATGTACATAACTTTGTTTAAATATATGACACCGGGCCCCCACTTTTCTTTAATGCCTAAAATGGCCTTTTAGAAAATGAAAGCATTTATACTCCCACCATAGTTGGCATTACACAGACGCATAAAAACAATTGTCCTTATAAATCTTAAAAATTTCCTTCATCTTCTTTGGTTATCGTTGTATAACAAAACCCGAAGAAACAAACGTATCCGTGTATTTTTTGGCTTAAAGGTAAGAGTGACATCTGTATGGATTTTTAGGCCATTGAAATTGCCTAATTCTAGGCACTTTTTTATTGTATTTTTTACTATACAATGAATTATCACGTTTAAATGTTTTGTACATCACTTATGCTGATTCTTTTATACACTCTGCCAAAACAAATATATCACTGTTGGGATTGTTCAGAATTTGTCTGTAAAATCAATGCAATAAATCTGAGTGGTAAAACTGACTGTTGGCCGTCTTGGAGGGTTACATAATTTATTCTGTTCTAACTGGAAAATAATAAATAGATAACAAGCCAGGTTACCATAACCCAGTACTATTCATTTTAGGGAGGAAAATAGGTAAATCAAATTCTGATCACACTGTTTAGATTAAAATAACAAGAGTAGAACCATACGGGATCTCATATATGTGCAGTTACAAATGTCGATAGTTTTAGATCATTTTAGATAGAAAGAGAAACTGAAGAATCCTGGAATGATCGAGATTAAAATAAAATAGAAAACAAAAACATCAACACAAACATATACCTCTTAATACTGTGCTCTGATAAAACACTTGAAAACTTTTAAAAGGAATAGATCGCAAAGGTTCCTGGTTAAAACCTACGTGGCTAAAATAGATTACAGTACTTAAATATAAAAATAAACACTATTTTCAATTTTCTTTTTTTTGTTCTCTGCTGCAGTCTTCTTGCCGGACGGAGGCGGTCATCAGTGGGGGAATGTGTCAGCTGGTCAGTGGTGCTCCCTCAGTGGCACATCCGAGACGTCATCTCTTTCTGTACCACAAACCAATGACACTGTGCATGAGAAGAAGCAGTGAAGGAAACTCGCCTGTATTTGCAAAAATGAAACTGAAGCTGCAATATGTTTTTTTTAGCATTTACACACTAATCCAGTGAGGCCTAGAATGACTGCATGTAATACTCATTTGTAACTGCTTTTATTTCTAAGATAATCTTGAAACATATTGGAAAACAAGCATTAAGCCTAGCAGATGCTTCTTTGTAGTAATGTGATTCAATATGATCATTTATTGTCTTTCAATAGTCGGGATGAAATAATGATATAGAAGTTATCGCGATACGTAACGTTGGCCGTTGTCTAAATTAATGCTAAAAAGCAAATAGAGATTCAAATCTCTCACAAAATGAGACCTGAAACAAATTAGGGAATACTGCGGTATTTGAAAATTAGTTTTATCGTACTTTACATTACCATGCAGTCCAATGCAATGAACGTCAATTTGCTAATTTAACATGACTTTGCATATGATAGAAAATATCGTTATAGAGAGATCAACATAATTTCTTATGATTATTGTGATATAAATTTTGTCCATATCGCCCAGCCCTACTTTTAGGCATCCAATTGACGTTTTGAGACACTTCATTTACTCAGAACACTTTTCATTGGTTTGGGAGGATTTCCTTTCAGCAACCTCATAGTGTTCAGCTTTAAGTACTTTTAGGTTGTGAGTTGAAAGATTATATCATTTCAACGTAGTTCAATGCATTTTATTCAAAATAAAATACAAATTCCGTGTTTATTTTTGTTTTCAGCACCTGGCCACACCGGTTCCTCTATTTGACTCACCAGAGGCTCCAGCTCTTTGTGGTCGGTGAGGTTGAACTCAGTGACAAAGTAATAGAAATGCTTGTAGCAGGTATTGACGTGAGCCTCGGCCCCCATCTGGCTTACACGATCAAAGTGGTGGATGTAGACGTGGACAAACACGCGGAACAGACGAGACAAAATCTTCTTAGCCACCTGCATGAAGGTCTTAGGGAACGGAGTACCTTGGGATCAAACAGAGGAAGACAGAAAAACAACACGGTCAATCCATGATGATCTCCTGCGCTTTCATTCACATAGAAACACAGCAAGGAAGTTTATATAAAACATTTCTGTACTTTTTTCATGTGCTATAGGAATGTTTCCTAATCTTTTTGTCCTTTGGAGCCCCTCTCTCCCCAGGCTGGGAGCCAGTGTGCTAAAGGACCCGGCAAGTATCTCTTTATGTGACGTGGGGAAACCAACACCACTTGATTTGGGGGATAAGCCTTTGCTCCATCCAAGTGATTAGTTTATATAGTTTTGCTTTGACTAATTTAATAATATTTGAGGAATCTGTTCCAGAGGACAGGAGCTAAGGTCACGTCTATTCATAGCCGACTGTACATTGCGTGACCCATTTATAAATCCATTGCTGGGATGTTTCCGTAGTTAGTCAGATGCCACGCTAATGCACGGTGCTGGGAAGACAAAGATTATAGAAAACCGAGAATGTCATACTAACAGTAGATAAACTGATAGTGCACAATATCTGCAATGTACAACATCATACAGTCCACCCAACATATGTGGCCTTGCAGATTTCATCTAAAGCATCTTTTAGTGCTCCAGTTTCAGAAACAAGTGGCTCCATATTTTAGATGTACTCCATACTCCATCTACTCTGTTACACAGAATCTCCTTTTTAATATTCTCTTGTACCCGTTACACAATGGTCACTTCTGTTTCTTCTTTCTTTTGGTCTTTATTGTGACGTTAGGAGTCGCTGACAGTCTATGAATAGGCAATGGCCTGGTTTGCGCCCAAGTCCAATAACTTCCTGTCTAATTTTAAAGACAGAGATTTACCAACCAATCCAAGGCCCTTTACAGTAGGATTTCTCGAACTTTGTCAGCTTGGGACCCAAATAAGAAATGACATCTCTTGCCCTGGAACCTGGTCTCATGATAACATACTGCCCCGCTGATGGCAATAACCTTTTTGATGACCCACACAACATAAGCCTGTGCCCTATTTCAGGATCTAGTGCCCTATTTCTGGACCTAGGGCTGTTTGATATATATATATATATATCGTATACAGTGTATCATGGGACAATCGAAAAATTTCTATCAGTAGATAGTTTCGTCTATTGTTTATATCGCCATTGGCACAAAAAAGCAGCAGAACTGCCGGGGATTAGTGTATAAATTCTATAATACTACAGAAAACGAGATTCAATGATCCCGGGCTAATATGCTACATAACAGTAGCCAGGCAGCAAAGGTCACATACTGGACTTTGCTGCACTGGTATCATTCCCACTAACCTTGCTGTCACAGAGTTCCCAATTTCTGACCATAAAGCTGTGCTCTTTGATATTCATGCCCCCTTTCTAAAGCCAAAGAACAACGACCCATCTATTGCACCCATCCCTCACTGCCCTGGCTCCACTGAAAACTTGCACCGTTTAATTCGCCCCCTGGTTCACCTCTGCGCTCTGTCAGCCAATTTACATTTACTTATTAATTAATATATGGTTGTTTGTCTTCTTTTGGTAATTTCTCTTCTGATACACTGCTGTAGTGTGTTGGTCATGTTAAATAAAAAGTACATTAATGTAACTGCTTTGGGGTCAGTTCTTAATGTAAACATTGATATTTTAATAATGCACCAGGTTAGAGGGTTCCTTGTACAATTTACAGCATTAGTTCACTGAGAATCTCTTTCATATCCAAGCAAAATTGGTATTGTAACTGAAACATTCCTAACCGAATAGATATTGAATCGAATCGAGAATTGACCTAGTGAATCTGAATCGAATCTATACCCAGTCCTAGAGGCATGTGGTTATTTTGTATAGACAAATTCTTCATCAAATTGACAGAAAACGTACTATATTGTGATATTGTTATCGTGATATGAAATTAGCCATATCGTGATAGAAGATTGTGTCCATATCCCACAGCCCTATCTGGATCTCGACCTAGAGCAGAATGAACCAAGGTCTTGACGCCGCCATCTGTGGCAAATCTCAGAACTTACCGACGTTGGTGGGGAAGATGTGCTCGTTGTTGATTTGTACCTCAATCCAATCCATCAGCAGGCTCATGTACTTGGGGGCCGACAGGGCGGTGGGCCTCTTGTACTTGTGCTCGTCCTGCCAGCGGTATTCGTACTTGGGCCCACCGGACATGACGGGACAGGTCTGGTCGGTGCAGGAGTCGCTGATGGTGCCGTAGATGAGGTTGATGCGGTTGAAGAAGTCCACCACGTGGACGGCCACCCAGTCATTGAGGTCCTCCCCGTGGGGCAGCTGCACCGCCTGCTTCAGGTCCAGCCCCGCATTCAGAGACGCCTGGGCCTTCTTGTGCAGATCGAAGCGCTGCGTCCCGGGCTCAAACTTGCGCTTGGGCCGGAATGTCCTGTCTTTGTTGAAGACTTGCTTCAGGGCCATGGACATGGTTGCATGTGGTGGCAGCAGTTTGTTTGAATGCTTCCTGGTGAATTATTTATTGGTGAAATGGAAACAGTCAAAAGGTTGTGTAAACAACCAGGGGAGAGATTGAACTATGGATTGTCTTGGTATTTGTCTTGACTCGGTTTGTGGTCCTGTGTGTGTGATCAAAGGGGGGAGAGAGAGAGAGAGACACACACAGAGGGTGAGTTGGGTTCATAAATGTAACACTGCACATTATCAATCAAATGCCTTGTTTCTACCAAACTTGATCTTTGAGCACCAGTTGTTTCTTTTAGATGCACCAAACTATAATCCATCAAGCGTTCAAACCACCATTACATGGTTTCAACTTGGCATTACACAACAGTTAGTGACTGTGTCTCAAGTGTTGTCTTGTCTTGGGCCTGCAACTGCATGCTGGGATGTGGCGAAGGGGGAAACCCAAGCGCTTCACCCACCTTTTTAGGCTGACACAACTCTTTACAATGTAAAACCCGTAGAGTATATCTGGATAAGTAGCACCAAACACGTTATACGAAGGCACATCCTTTAAAAGGCCAAGGGTTTGACAGAACACATGTCTATACTGGTGGTTGTAGCCTTCGCCTTGTGATAATCCCCGACTATAGGGCATAGTTTTGTTTACCCACCATTTTATCTACCACTACATCACTGGCTGTGTAGGCTAGTAGGCCACATCGTAAACTCAATCAATTCTCGCGACACCCAGGATTCACCTTCGGCCACGTACATCTTAAATAAACACCTCTCGAGACAGGCGCTTAGCAGTGAAACGCTGTACGTTAACGACGGTGCGCGGTCGCAGGGTGAACATGACTCCTTTCCTTCAGGCACGCATGCCGCCGCGAGACCAAGAATGAGAGGAATGACAGTAAAACGAAGTCGAACCATGGCCGGTAACGAACGTAATGGACCGCTGCCGTACGTCTGCGTCTCAATATCTGCACGTCATCTTCGTAATAATGCGAACTCCCTATCGCGTTCGCCACATTGTCCACGATAAAAGCCCCAGATTAAACAGCAGGGCACATGACGACTGTACTAAGTTTATTCGTGACGTGACTGCGGAGATCGATCGGACCTGTTGCTTCCTAAAAACAAGCAACGCACCTGAACACGATCCGAATGCACGTTATTACTGCGTAATAAACATGGCACGCTTAGCGAATTCTTTTTTTTTAAACACAGGGGAAAAACAGGAATAAACGCAGACAGATGATCAAACTGTGACGAAATTGCCCAGTTGAAAGGAAAGCCACTTTCCCGAACTTACTTGTTCCGCCTTCCTGTTCCGTCAACGTTTCCTTCTTGTACTAAATACGATCTAACTTACTTACTGATCAATAGCCCACACCACGCGCAGGACACACTATGAGTACATCGCGCGACGCCTAGTGTAGTATTTGTAATCATTTAATAAACATGTCACTTTATTAAGGGAAACTAACGGCGGACTCCTCCCTACCAAGCGAAAAGTATACCAGTGTCAAGCGCGACACAAATAAAATAACCTTCCGGTCAAACCCTTCACAATAAAACCCCCATTGACGAACGTATTGAAATATATCCCAAAGTGAATGTACACAATATGTATGTAAGGAAGATAATTTTGGCCAATAGGCCTACAAAAGATGCCACGTACATAGGTTTTCAATACATATTTAATGCAATGGTTCTACTGTGTATTTTGATCTGACTTTTGCTATGTATACGCCCCAGTACTTGCTTTCAAAATAAAACAAAACTTGTTTTATTCTGAAGGCAAAAGCACATGGTGTCTTGTGTCATTCTGACTATCTCTGTCTAGCTTGATGCAGTTCAGAAGTACTTCCTTTGATGATTCCTCATTGTACCAGCCGAGTGGCATAAACCTTATTTATCTTATAATGCAATCATGATGAAAGGGAATATCTGAATATAAGCCCACTAAATGTAAGATATTTTAGCCCACTAGGCTATTCAATATATTTTCACATGATATATATCAACACACAATATCTCTTTAAACTACTGGAAATATGATGAAGCCTATAATAATAATAAGAAGAAGAAGATAATAATACTACTTTTAAAAACAGTAGAAGGTGCTTTACAGACACACACCAAAAAAATAATCATAAATGCCTATAATCGTCTTTAATATACAGATAATTCTGCTAGTGTATTCATTTAAGCTGCCTATTTTGGGAGGATATTTTGTGTAAGGCCTCAGAACATGTGCCATGAGATTCTCCACACCTTATTCTAGTTTGTGGGCTTCTGCTTTAATTCTTTATTTAACCTTTATTTAAGCAGGAAGTCCCATTGAGATTAAAAGTCTCTTTTTCAAGGGAGAACTGGCCATGGTAGTGGCAAAACAATTTAAAAGGACAACATAGTACATACATTCACATTTATCACAGTACACAATTCATAATGAATGCGTACTGATAACAAGATATGGCATCAAGGGCAAAATCAGTAACAGCAACCTCATCACAAAAAACTATTGCACACCTCAGTCGTTATGCTTCGAACAATACATTTTAAATCATCCAATTGAATTAACTTAACACGATCCACCTCAACACCACACAGCCTTTTTAGATCTCAGAGTGACTGGAAGTTGGACATTCAGTGCAACTTGTTTTTTCTTTTTGGTTTACGTTTCACGATCTACAGTGAATCACACCTTTTTCAGCAGATATTCTTTATTTTGTAATGCTGCAGATCTGCTGAGTTCTCCATTTCTGTTGTTGTGATTCATATTATCTTAGTTATATATTCCATATGTCATCTGGTAGATATTTTTATCCAAAGCACCTTACAGTGCAACAAGTGCACACGTTTCTTCTAGCATGGGTGGCCTCTGTGGGAACTGAACCCCAAACCCTGTGCCGTGCTCTGCCCATGGAGCTAAACAGGACATCATTTTTCAAGATATTATTCCCTATATTTTCTGCTTCATACTTTTTAATTTGCTCTTTATGCAACCCTTGTTATGACCTTTTGATCTTAGACCTGTTTAGCTATCGTTCCAGCAGGGACATGTTAGCATAGGGTTGATACAAGACTAATTATTAAAAGGTTATTCCACAGGTGGTGTGCTGTCTGTCTATTATTCTGGATTTTTAACTTGGCTTTCATTATGCAGCACATGATTTTGTGTAATTGACACGTGTGATGTATTGTGTATATATCTGTTCTCAGGGATCATGTTAAGTCAACCGGAACCAGCCTTGAATATTACCATGCAGTGTTGTAATTTGACAAAGTGCATCTTAGTAAATCTAAGGAGAATGAAGTCCCATGCAACCATTACACCGTTGTTGCAGACATGCTGTTTGTGTGATGAAGGTGATGTTTTGCTATTTATTTTTGACTCTATATATAGAACCTGTCATATAGAGAATCTGACAATAAAATATAAAGTGTGATGGAGTTCATGGGTTGCAGACGTGTAGAGGACGTAGTTGTGCTTGACTTGGATGTTTCATTTTTAAGTATTTGATATCAGTAACCTCACTTTTGAAAGAGTAACATTAACCAGAGAGCAATTTTTTCAGGTTACTTCTACATTTACTTAATTAGGTCCAAACAAACAAAAAAACATACACTGCCCATAGCCAGTGGCTTCATTCAGGCCTCCCATTTTACACCAACATATCCTAATATAAAATTAATTCATTCATCATTGTATACTGTAGATGTAGACAGTTTCTCCACTTTACATTCAAACCAAGACAGACAGAGATCGTCCTTGCAAGACTGACACACTGAAGTCCAAAGTACAAATGCACATTTAATGTCAACAAGGCCTGTTTAGCTGTAACGGTACTGTAGCTGAAGCTGGTCAGTGTGCAGATCATAAGAAGCTCTTTGTATTGGTTGTTTAATGGACATTTGAAAGGCTGCATTGTGCAGCACTGGGACAGAATGTGCCTTGTTTCTGTCTACTTGATAGGCTCAGCAGCGCCTTCCGTTCCCTCAGGCTGGGCCTGGTTGGATGTGGAGTAATGGTAGGCCCTCATGGACTCCTCAACCTTCTTGAAGTCTGGACGGTCCTTGTGCCTGGAGAGAGAGGAAGGCCCACAACAGCCATTTTAAATGTTGTCACAAGACCATAAACATACAGCGCATTGCAGCTCTGTGCAAAGGTGAAAGTATTTGCCAAGCGGAACACTTTATATGAAACATTGTGCTTGTTACATGCTGACTGAGTACATAACCCAATTCAGAACATCAGGTTCTCACTTGTATGTCCAGCATTCTTTCATCAGCGCATACATTCGATCTGGACATCCTGATGGACACTCCATGCGGTTCCCAGTTTCAATGAAGCGGGTCACCTCTGGACCTTTCATCTTCTGTTTGGAGTCGGGACAAAAAGAAGAAAAAGTGCTGGGACTGGTTCCAAATGCCCATTAGGAACAATCCTCACAGTAGTGTGAATGCTGTGATCAAGCTCATGTGTCCAAAAACACCTACAGTATATTGTTTTTTTGTTTTTGTTTTGCTGTAGAGTTTTGCCATTGATTCTGCTCTGCTGAAACACACTACCTTGTATGGTTTTCCTCCAAAGGAAAAGGCCTCCCACATGGTGATACCAAAACTCCAGACATCGCTTTTACTGGAGAACTTGTGGAAGCTTATGCATTCTGGAGCGTACCATTTCAGTGGCCACTTGCCTGCAGTACGAGCCTGTGCAAGAGAGAAGGTTTGACAACAAACAGCACGTCAGGGATCCACCAGAGCCAGCCAACTTGATTATGAGTAATTAGGACGAACATAAAAGGAATAAGTCAGAGGCTCAAGGGTGCTGTATGGGTCCAATATTTTCCTAAAAGTTGATTAATGCAATATCCTAATTATATATTCCATATTATTTCATTGGAGTCAAGGATACCTTGCACCCTATATTCCTTCCAGATGTGGGTCAATAAAAAGAATACAAATCAACTGAGGGTTTGCTTTAGTCGGCACAGAGTGGCTCGCACTTTTGGAACGACACTATTAAGTTCATTTTGCTGTGCAAGTTGTCAATCCCAGAAAAGTAATCCATTTCAGATAAAGTATCTATTTTAGATAGTAATTGTGGCTCAATGCTGGTCTGGCTCCAACACTGAAAGCCAGTGTGCCCCCCCCAACCCCATCCTTCAGGGATTCCGCATTTATATTGCAGCAAACAAACACTTTCTCTTGGGGATGAAGCAAAAGCGCTGTAGCAGTGCAACACCGTGATCAAAATGTGTCCACATCTGCACCTTGTAGTAGGTGTCATCTGCTCCCAGGGCCTTGGACAGCCCAAAATCACTGATTTTGGCAAACTGTTGGTTGACCAGCAGGACGTTACGCGCCGCTAAATCTCTGTGCACAAAGTTCTTCTCCTCCAGGTATTTCATTCCCATCGACACCTGGTGCATCAGGTTGGCAATGTCCACCACAGTCACAGTATCCCTATAGGGATAATACAAATGACAATGATGACAATAATAATAATAATAGTAATTGATGGCCACTTTCCCTCCAAAGAACAATATAAAGTAAAAGGAACAACACATATCAGCGACTATTCAATTATAAGATACTAACTAATAATAATAAACTGCAAATCATCCCTTAAATTCAAATGTATAATCTGGCAGGTGATTCCTAAGTGGGGATGGTTGGAAAGGGAGAGCGAGTACTGCACGTACGGCACGTACTGCATGTGCATGTGTTTATCTCCCTGTCTGTGTCAGCTCTAGGATCGCCAACATGATATGGATAACTTGCCCTGTCGGCTAGTGCCAATGCCAATGGGCCTGATGGCCACCAATACTAAACATGTCCTGTATGCACACTTGCAGTATGGAAGAATTCTGCAGCCAGGGAAGGATTAGCACTCTCCTGCTCCTCTCACGTGATCCGATGCGATGCAGATGAAGTTTCCAAAGATGTATGGAATGAGATGAACTTCATTACTTCAACTTCATCACATCCACCAGGCCTGTATTAATCTCTCAACCACCGGCTGTCTATATATATATACGGACGGATGGATTTTACAAGCGGATTGATTTTACTAGCGGACGCACTTGTTGGAGGAGAGGAATTTGTTGAGCGGTCCAGCGGCGGCCATCTCCATGACCAGCATCAGACTCTCAGCGTGGCACAGGCCCAGCATGCGCACGATGAAGGGGTTGTTCAGTTGGTGCATGATCTCCGCCTCTCTCGTCATCTCCTCCTTCACCAGCTTCTCATTCTCACTCTTCAGAATTTTGATGGCCACGTCTATCTGGCCCCTGAGAGAAAACATGTATTATTTCAACGTCTGGCCGTTAAAGAGGGGCAGGCCTATATGTGCACTCGCTGACTCAGCAGGAGGAGCGCCGGGATCAGTATTGAGTGGACGTCTGAGATAACACACACGCACACGGGAGCAGAAGTCATACATATGTCCTGTCCTGTTCACTTTTTTGGGGGGTCCACCATGCTTGCTCATGTAAATATGAGTAAATGTACAAATACACACAGTTAATATGTTGTGTTGTGTCTGAGTGGGAGTTGTTTTTAAGATGGGATCCCCATTATCATATAATTCAAAGACTTTTTGTTCTTTTATAATGTTTCAGTGACTTACAAACAGTAAAAAAAAGACAAATAAAAAAAAGACCCAGCCCTCACGAGTCAGTTTTGAGGACTCCCTTCCTGACGCAGCCAAAGTTCCCAGAGCCCAGCTCCACCTCGTCAATCAGCAGCTGACTCCTCTGGATGTCAAACCTCTTCACATCCTTTGGGTTATGGTAAGGGTTGAACCCACTGCAGTCCATGGGCAGAACCTCACGATCTGAGGGCGCGGGGCCGACTGGCTTCGAGGCCCCAGCGAGAGCTGAAGGGTCATGGGAATGTTCAGAGATCAGGTAAGTGAACTCAGTATCCTGACTGTGTCCAAAAGCTCAGACATGCTACATGTTTATCAGGCATTTGTACTTGTTGAATTGATGTGTACATGTGATATGTTGACCAGTTTGATGTCTCTACCGCTACTTGTTGTGTTGAGCTTTCAGAAATATCTAATCTTTTAAGGCTCTTTAAAATAAAAGTTGTATTAACTTGTGTTTTTTAATGACTCAACCGAGTTTCTTTTGTTTTATTTATGGACTAACTAACGTAACTACTTACTAACGTTTTAGAAAAGGGCTGTGGAAACAAAATGTAATATAGTTATTACCGTCTGAATTATTTTACAACCAGGGTATGTAAGACAACAGAGCAACTAGCTATGTGTGTTTTGTTGTTACCGTTATAAAATGATTAAAAATGACAGGGCTATGAACTGTTGTACATTAGGTAACTGACCTCCAGGGGGCGGTGTGTATCCGTTTGTGCGGGGCCGCCTCTGAAACGTTGACGTTCAAATGAATCTCAGAGAATATATAACAAGTTGAGTCAAGAACAAAGGATGTTGTCAGTACTTACTCCTGATGGAACAACAGGTGTCTCTGAAAAGGCAGGAGACAGATGAGAGTCATGCGAACCATTTCAGCAACTGAACGTTTGACTGCGTTGAACAGGCCCACATTACGTCACGGGTGGACAACACACATGAGTGGTTTGTGTAGCAATGACATAATAATGACGTGATGTGAGAGAATGAAACGATATGATTGTCAGTACGTGCAGCAGCTTTGTTGTTAACACACGCTTCCCCGAGAACCGTCACCAGGCCATCGGGTTTCATCTTCAGGTACTCAACCAGCTGGTGAGACAAGGGAAAGTGTGTGTGTGTGTGTGTGTGTGTGAGAGAGAGAGTGTGTGAGAGTGAGAGAGAGAGAGAGAGAGAGAGAGAGAGATAATCAATATCTGTCACATGAAACTTGACCAGTTAACATGTCTGAATGAGCAACTACTGCATGACAAAGTGTGAGATCAAGCACTACGTGTTATAGTGGTAAATGATTCAGACATGGACGCTCCCTCTCAACTGCTGCTGAATTTACAGATAATGCCCCCCCCCCCCAAGTGCAGTGGCAGAGCGACACCTACGAAGAAGTGACGGATGTGACGTTAGCGGTGTAGCTGCACCTACAGCGTGTCTGAGCGGCGGCATGCCGGAGGGCCTACCTGCCAGACAGTGTCAAACTTTGTTCCCTCTGGTATGGAGAATTTCCCTGATTTGTCATGGAGGATCTGATAGTGGTACACAGTTTTTCCGTAGATCATGGAGAGGGCGAACGTACCAGACTCCTCTCTGTCCCTCACTCTGGGAAATGAACACAAAAGTTGCCCCGAAAAACGTCAAGTGCTTTTGACATTCAGAGGAAATACACAGTTGAAATTTTCATTTGTACATTTGTATAGAAGTTGGAGGTTGCTTGATGAACAGTCGTTCAAAGCTGAAGGCATGGATTACGATTTCACATGAAGGCACAGACAGTATCACCGCGAACTACTCACAGGAACTTGCCGTCTGGTTGTGCGCCGGAGTAAAGCCGCCTCTCGCCCTCGTGGCGTGAGATTTTACTGTGATACCAAGGCATCCTCTCGTGGGCCGTGGTGGCGATCAGCTTCTCCAGCTGAGGAGCCTGACTGATGATGGCCTGTTCCATGGCTTCTCCCTGAACACAGACAGGAAGTCAGACAGACACACACACACAGACGTACACATTTATTTTATCGTGTTTGCGACCATATATTAACTTTGTTGTTGTTGTTCCTTGTGAAAGGGAACACGTCACACGTCATAGTTCACCATTCTGAGCTAGTGGGTACAAGGG
>OMOT01007017.1:11052-21786 GCA_900312575.1 Acanthochaenus luetkenii
TATATATAGAGAGAGAGAGAGAGAGAGAGAGAGATTTTAATGCAAATTACACAATTTTCTAATACTAAGGTCTTGAACGAGTCCTCGAGTACTCCCGCCCATCCCTAGTAGAAATAGTCCTTAACGATGCTATAATAACGGTAACAAAGAGAGGTTTTTACTTGAGTATCATCATGACAAACCAAAATTAAGGAAACGTGCCTCCACTTTGGGAGACCCTGAATATTTCATGACAACACAGGCTGTCTGCGATTCACTCCACGTTGTCTAGGTGCGACGGCAGCAGAGGCCAAGATACTGTACTTAGACCTATAAATGATGTATTGACAATATCAATAACTATACACGACACTAAAGGGCCCCTGAATCGCAATCAGTCCGTGGAATGGTAGATCAAGACAGTGGTGGGATCTTGTCTTTGAGACCTGAATTTGAAGAGAGTGTCCATGATTTGATGATTTATTGAGGCCAGTGACAGTCTCACTGGTGCAAGGGTGTGGGATGAGACCCGGCGCTATCTTTACCCTTCCCTCCACCTCTGCCCATCTCTCCCTTTCCCTCTCACTCTCCTCTATTTATGGAACACTGCAGTGTATATGGCAGTTCAGCGCTGGACTGCAGCCCACGGTGGGGACCCTTCTCAACCTCACCAACCTGTGCCTCGGCAGCCTCTACTGAGAAAAGCCAGCGGGAAAGATCGGTATAGGCAGAAAGGGATGTGGCCTATTCACCCCACATTGGTGGCAAATGACTACAAACAGTAAGCCCACATGTACAGCACACAGTCAGCATGCGGCGCGTACGATGCCGCACGGCTCCCCGCGTCTTTGTTTTCTTCCCCCGCTGAAAAGCCGTGCAGTCTGAGACAAATTGCCGCGTGGCATTAGCACTACAGTGAAGGATGAAAGTGCACCGAGCAAGGCAAACAAGCATCCCATTACAGACGCCACTTAGCAACAAACACATCTATTACGGCGGCTGAGCGAGGCTGGAGGTGAGCCTGCACACGCCTCCAACAAGCTACTATCCAGGGCAATGAGATTCAGGATAAACTACACTGGGAATTTCAAGAAAACAAATGGTCTCCCAGTTCCTTCCCACCAAGGAATCAAGGGCCATAGCCCCACTGTTTACCTACTTGAAGAAAGAGTCTCTTCATCAGTCGATGTTTTATGATTTTTCTGCAGCGCTGTTGAAGCCAGGGCCCATTTCCACCGTCATTTTTTACCATGGGCATGGGCATGACATCGCTTCCGCAGAGACGGGCTGCTCGATTCATTGGTTCCACTGAATCATAGTGATTAATGGAGGTCTTAATACACTGGGCTACCTGATACAGTTAGCCTTCTGCTTTTCTCTTTGTGCGCTAGCTCTTTTGCCTCCTCTCTCTGTCTCTCTCTCTCTCTCTCATTGCTACCCACAGGTTCATCCCCAGGGCTGCACCGTACAGCACTGTGATGTGTGTCATATCAATTCTCAGACAAAGATGCGTAATTCCCTCTTTAAAAAAAAAAACCACACTAATTACTCTGGTGCAAATCCTGACTGCTGTTGTCATGGCAATTGCCTTTCGGGGGTTACGCCGCCGCTAATGCTCAAGTGACTGTTGCTGAGCGTGAGAGGAAACGAGAGGAAGTCAGGATAACATTGCTAAGGAGTCATTCATTTTCACTCACTGGGTGCCAACATATTTCATGTTTTATCTTGTTCCATAGCATGTAGTATTGGCAGTTTACCTTGACTCAAAATGATCTGACCATGGTACTGCTCCGCACCGATGCCAGAAAATGAATTTGATGTGGGTGAGTGGGGATAAGTGTTCTTTCAGCACCGAGCAGAGTGCCAGAGGTCCCAGCATAGAGACCTGCTCTCCGCCGTTTATCCACTGCATTAAATGGATGTGTTGGGTTCAAGGAGGGGTCAGGGAAATATAGGGGACAACATATGTCAAACAATACATATAGGAAGAGAAAAGTAGGATCATAAAAAGCCTTTTATCGTTTGGCGAACTGGCCTGCTAGTGTAGGGAAAAAAGAGAAAAGCCCCATGGATTGAAGCGCTTGATCATCATTATGGAACAACAAGAGGCACCTCTGACAGTTGGCACAGATATAATGCTCAAATGAGAATGGTTCAGCTTCTCCAAGGTCTTAAGGTTCAGAGCGTCTGTGGGTGTGTGTGTGTGTGTGTGTGTGTGTGTGTGTGTGCCTGTGTGTGTGCTTTGGCTGTCGCAGTGCCCTTAGGATGTCCTTGTGCAGTGTCAAGTGTCCTGCTATACACCACAGAAGCATGACTGGCTTTCTGCTGTACACTGTTGTTATTTATGCACTTCATCACAACGATTCTCCTAATATGACCTTAATGAACTGTTATCGTCTCCTTGAGATTCTTTCCTTTTTTGTGCTCAGTTTGGTTTTACGTGCGTCATGTTTCATATTAAGTTGGATTGGCTCTACCTGCATAGTTGAAATAGAGAATCGATTTTTGGACCTTTCACTGACGGACACTACAAATGAAAATGATTCTTACAGCTAAATCCCTGTTCACATGAGAGTAGTAGGTGTATTTTACTATACACACACACAAAGCAGAGCTAATTCAGTGTTCCAGTTCTTGTTTGTGTTGGCAAACAAAAGACTGCTAATGGCTTATTGGTCTGAATGGGATTTATTTCATTGAGTTTGAAAGGAATTGTCAAGAATCTACTTACCAATCAGTTCTACACACAGAAGATCTACACCATGATAATAAGTACGCAGCGCTGTAATACTATTTGATCCTTTACGACTGGTGCAACAACTGCAAAATCATTGCAATCACTTCTTGCCAGATGCTTTGATGATGTAATCATATGTTCGATGGTAACACTTGAAACTGTGCTCATTTCGTCAATAACCTGAATGTAAAGCATGAAGAAGCTACGTGTTTTGCACATTTTGACTTGATGTTGAAATATTTGCAATAAATAAATGATGTACAAAATATAATATCCTAAGAGTATTCATTAGAGTTAGGGAATGATCTTTCAAGATGAAATGTTACATAGCATGCATAATCCCATATGAAAGGGATTACGATTAAGTGCTTAAGCAGAGATTGAGGCGTATGCAGCTGCATGTACATATTTGACATATCTCTGGAAGGTAAATCACCACAATACAGTGTGGGGGCAAAACATGCCAGTGCATTAGCTTGCTAGTTGCTGACAACGAGTGAGCAAGTCATATGCCATTTCATTTCACTTGAGCTGGTGATACAGTATGGTTAAGGTAGTATGTCCTGGAAAAGAGAGGGAAGTGTTTCGACTTGATGATCTCCTTCAGGATGGTCTTAATAATGGTTTGCCGTGCTTACAGTGTGCAGACTCGTATCTTTTCAGTGGACTGACTCACTCCGCCTGGCACCTGCTGTACCACTGTGCACTGTCGATGGTACCTGTTGTTTTCGTTTTAACATGAAGATATTATTCATCAGTTGATTTGCAGACGATTTTCATCATAAACAGATAATGGAATAATCACCACCATTGTCCTATTGAGATGTGACATTCTGTGAATGCATTCAAACCTCGTTGAATGTCTTGACAATGTGGTAGAAATGGAGGCCAAGAGGAGTTGTAGCCCTCACAACTGCCTGAGCTATCGCTCACTCCCTGTCTTTCAGAGTCATTCAAAGCGTCCCACTGCCTGGGAAATGACAACACGGTGGAGACAGCCTGAAGTTACACTTTGATGGACACAGTTGGTCTATCGAGCCATTGACTTCAGTGTTGAAATTGTGACCCCCTGGTCATTTTGGCGGGGCCTTATCAGCGCTGGCCAAACACAGGGAGTCTGATGGAAGGACTAAGGAGATGGTTTGTGGACAGTCTAGCATGCTAATGCTCTGCCTGTTGTCCACATTGTGGCTGCAGAATACATCGTGGAAATGGGATGGGGGACTCGAATCCAAGTTCATCAGGCAGAGATGGAAAACAGAACCGCTGTTGGACGAGAAACCCGGCTAAGACTTTAATTATGTTCCACTGACATGAAACAAATTATTAGCACAATGTTTTACCATATGGATGGTATTTGAGAGCCACCACAATGGCAAATGTCAATTTACGGTTTTACCTTTTAGAGTGTGATCCTACCTAACAGAGGAAATACACTAGGTACAACCTTTAGAAGCAGGATCCTCAGCCCTACCTAACTCCTTGAACCAGTGGCAGAAAATCGATATCCTCTTAAAGAGGAGTCACATCAGATAATAGATATATAAAATCCATCTTGTTCCTGAACCCTGTCCATTGTAGGAAGCAGATCAATGGGAAAGCCTCTCCTTGAATTGCCCATAGTAACACTAAAATGATAGGCCTGATAAAAACAGTGGAGGTAATACAGTGGTGAACCACTCTCTGCACTCTATGAAAGTACTGGCGTGGATGAAGGCATAAACGTGTGTATTAAATATCTGAAGGCTTTTCAACAAGATTACTGAAAATCTTGACAGTCGTGAAATTATTATGATTCAGATGCAATCATGATAAAGTGCCTGTATCAAAACAATCATTTGGGGATACTGGGAGTGCTCTTTTATCCTTCTCATTATCTTACTGAAACCCCAGGGAACCGGGGGTCCAATGACACCCAAAATATGCCAAAATATGTACCCAAAAATTACATGGCATTTCTGTGAGGACAAAACTATTCCAAATGTATGGTGAGAGTGTATGTCCATTTTCCGCATGATAAGTGCATGTTTGTAAGTGGAGTCTACAGGGCTATGCAGACAAGTGCCCGAGAGCCTTGTTGCTCTCTCTCTTTCGACATGTCAGGTGACGTGTTTGTGCAGCCTGTTGCCCGGCAACCCCTGCCAAACAGACCGGTGGACGAGGAAAGCTGTAAAGCAGCAGAAGTGGATGGTGTCATGAGTTGTATGTGTCTGTGTAAGTGTGTATCTGCGTGTGTGGGGAGTGTGTCTGCAAACAGGGACTACTGCTGCCCTCCATGGGGCTTTACAAGTTGTTGCACCTCGCCCATTAATCTTCCCAACTCTGACATGGCAAAGATTGATTCTGGCGAATAGTTAAATAAGGAGCGTAATACAGGAAAGTGCATCAAAATGTCACTTTGGTTATTCATGCATTTCCTCCATTTAAATAGTGTTCAGGCAGACTATTTTAGGAATCAATACAATCAATGGCATTGTAATGATGGACGGTTTAAAGGAAAAATCCACCCAAAAACACCGACACTGTTCAAACAAAACAGCTATCGGTGATGTACCTTGCATTTCCGGGTCCATTTTATTGTTTGATGAGGTATTTTTCTTATTTGCAAATAACTGGTCAAACGAGATATTTCTCGTGCAACTGTAATGGAGTTTGATAGCGGAACATTTTTCACCTATCTAAAACATCAACGGTAAAGGTCATGTTTTGGGCAAGGGCTTCTTCTTTCTAGACTCACCATCCTGCACCGACGTTCAACAACCATACAAGGAGAAAGCCATCATAGACGAAGAGATACTAATCTCTCCACCAACAGTAGCCTCAATAGACCATAATGCAATGCAGCCACAAGACATGTTGAGACTCACTTTTTCCCCACTGGAAAACATATCGCTCCAAAATCACTATTGCTCTTTCTAACTACATGTATAACCAACAGTTGAATGCAACAAGTTCATGTCCGTTCTCTTCACAAACTGAAGTAGAAGTGTTACAAGGCAGGTTGAGGGAAAGAGGGTATGTCCCAAATAAATTACAATAATACAAGACTACAAAATAACTCCTGGGATGCACTGAACATCACATATTGATAATATACAGCAGTGCAAGAGTATCAAAGGGTGGATTTTTCCTTTAAATTCACGCGAATCCTTGTGAGATGATGAATTATTTTAAATATACCAAATCTAAGAATGATCAGGTATGCCGATGCCTTTTGTAGAAAGCTAAGCTGGTCAAAAAAATGAAAGGGAATCAATCAACTAAGCTCCTTTGATGAGAAAATAACTGAAGAGATTTGTCCTGACCTTAAAAAACACATGACATTTCCCAGTCGAGGAGCTGGAACCCATCCTCTAAGATAAGGAGAGTATCTTACTTAAATGTCACAGTGCTGGACAGAATACCTTGTTGAGGAACTGCTGTCTGGGTCAGATGCTTTTTTTAAAGAATCCGTCCATGTGAAAGTACACGGCAATTTGCTGTGGTATCTCATTAAGTCCTGTGATGCCTTGCAAACAATTACACTTTCGCATTTAGCCTAAAAGGATTCTGCAGAGAATATCACAAGCCTGGGATTCTGACAAATACGGTAAGTCATGCTTTGACTATAATTGACTTTTCACTCTGCCCTGGAGTTACAGGAGAATAACGGGGCTGGAAATAGCTAGTTAACCTTCTGTCAGGTAAATACATAAAAGGAAAACAACAAAACAACAAAACAGAGTTCACAGCAATGTACCTAACCTTCTCTCTGAGAGGAACAGAGGGATGCCAAGGTGGGAACTGTTACCCTAAGTGATTTTATTAAGTGGAACACCCACCGTGAGCTCAATCTGCCATGCAGGGATTGTTTGATGCAAATTATACATAATTCCTGGTGCATGACAAAACATCGATAACACACACATTATGGCTCTTCAACAGTGCGGCACTGTTGACTAAAGAACAAATAATTGGGGGGAAAAAGGTTTGATTTATTAGTCAAATGAAGGCACTCAAACTGACTGACACTGAGCGTAAGGTGTCGACATAATGCTGCTCATTATTGTCGGTGTTCAAACGAGCATTATTGTAATTCCAGCATTTGCATTGCACTGAATTATAGACAGCACTGTATTTGCTAACTCAGTGTAGTTGCTGCATGTCAGTGTTGCAGTGATGATGTTATTCCTCTCAGTAAATAGTAGCAGAGGAAACGTGTTGCCAACCCCCTTCCCCTCTTTCTGTCTGCACTGTCTCCCTCGCTCTCTCTCCCCCGTCTTCATTGCCCATGGCCTAAGGGAACAGTTGGCTTTCTGAATGCTCTTCCCCCTTTGTGAGCACACATTGATTGGCTCGTCGCTCCCCAAAGCAGAGCAGCATGGGGCGCAGGCAGCCTGCTTTCTGCTGGTATTGCTCACCCTCGCTGTGGAGATGAAAAAGGAGGGAAAAACAAGGGGAAGGGAATCGTCCAGAGGCTTCACCACAACTTGTCCCATGGTAGCCTTGATATGTCTCCCTCTCTCTCTCTCCCTCTCTCTCTCTGTGTCTGTCTCTGTGTCTGACTCCCCCGCTCTAATGAGAATCAATGGTGCTTTAATAGATTTCCCTCATGCCTTCTCGTCAAATGGTGCACTATACCGCCGCTTCCCTCTTGTTTGCAGATCCCTGTCCTCATCCTCCTCCTCCTCATTGCCCCACTGACTCCCTCCGTCCCTCGCAATTCTATTTTGTGCCCGGCCTCCACTGCTCAGTCTGCAACGCTGTCACCAGGTCACACACACAATGCCATAACACAACAAACCCCAATAACAAAGTTGTTGGGCAAACAGGCACGGGGAGCTTAGGGGCGCTCTAAAATGAACATTTTCCCAGATTGATACCATTGTCTGCAGCCCCAAAATAATAATTAAACTCTCATGTGCCCTTTGATTTTCACGTTTCACTTAAAGACAGTGAGGCAAAATGTACCAGCACAGCTTGTAGTAAGTGGACCGCTGGGAATTACGTCTCCAACACATTTCCTTTCTCTCTCCCGCTCCCCGTATCTTTCCCTCTTCCTCTCTCCCAGACCTTCTGGACACACCGCCCTGCTGCATGAGCTCTCTATCCACAGCACAGGCAAGTGTGCGCCGTGAACATTTGGACTGGAAGACAGCCAGTGGTTGGTTGTGGAGGATGTGGGCTGGTCTCTGGAGCCCGGTGGTTGTTCATTCATAAACCAGGTGGGAACTGTAAATGAAAACACAGACATCTCCCTCCCTACACTTTCAAAGATCACATTGTGTGAATTTTTTTTTTTTAATGTATGGAGCGGTAGGACTTGCGGAGTGAAGTCCACAATTTCTGTTATATTTTGCATTTCTCTGAAAGGGTTTGTCTACATGCGGCAAAGAAGCTTTTTAGATCCACAACCAGGGCAGCTCACAATCTAAAAAACACATGATCTCAACATGAAAACTATGAGCTGAAAACTGACCGTAAAGAAATGCACAAATATTGACTTCATTTTGGGTTAAAAATAAAAAGTTGATATTTTTAATTAAACTAGCATAACCAAAATGGGACTGGACAGTTGACTATGATGGCTTGACACTACAACTCATAAACTCGACACTGGTTGGAACGTTGTCTCTGCTTCCGCTTCAAGATCAGACTCACTGCTGCTGATTTTGTCATCAAACCATTCAGCAAAATCGGAGAGCGAGAGCCGGCGTTGCCCCATACAGTCCATCCATCTTCGTGGCAGCCATCTGGCCAAAGGTTTTCTGTTGAAGAGTCAGGGGCGCTGGGCTGAGTAAATGTTATAGGCTCTATAGTAACAGGTGACATGGGGCTCCTGTGCCATGCGTGGCAAACTCTTCATACGTGGTGTACATCATAGCAAGATTTGTGCAATTATTTCAATAAAATGGACAGTGACAGGAAAGACCGAGACATGCAGTAAGGGTTTCTTTCATTCATCGTCTCCTTTCGGCCACATGGGGCTGGAGCCTATCCCAGCATGCATTGGGTGGGAGGCAGGGAGACACCGTGGGCCGGGTCATCAGCCCATCGCAGTGCTAACACAGATAGACGGACACTCACATTCAGACCTACGGGCAATTTAGAGTCTTCAATCCACCTGACTTGCATGTCTTTGGACTGTGGGAGGAAACCAGAGGAAACCCAGGTAAACACGGGAATCAAATCTGGGTGCTTCTTGTTGTGGGTCAACAGTGTCAAATATCGCTTTCCATATCCTTTTCCAAAATGTGTGCTTGAGTGCAACTTACTCCCATTCATAAGGATTTATTTACAACCCAAATCATCCCCATTGACTTTTTGGGGGGTATTTTTGTGACTCAGTCTCCTTGACCCAGTTGATAAGAAGAATCCCCCTCTATATTTGAACCACTGTGCCTTCTGTCCTGGTGAACATCACATACGTCACATCATCTCAAGAGTGAAGGTGTCACTACACTGTGATCACAGGTCTGACATCCTGGAAAATGTCAATCCCTTCCACGGTGGAAGGAAGCGTCTCACTGGTACGCTAGAGGGAGAATCCAGGAGGACACAATATCACGATGGCCAAACATCCTGTACAAAATATTCATATTGAGAATTTTCAATCATCAAGGCATATATTTTGACTGACTGTGGCTACATTGTCATCTGCATGTTAAACAGCTACCTAAGGTTATGAAAAGCTTTTTGGACGCAATAAGCAAAATGTAAATATCCCCTCCCATGCACCCCCTCTCCCCTCCCGTGTCCCCAAAGCACCTTAATAGGTCAAATATTTAACCATACACGGAATTCAGCACTGTAATTAACCTAAATGTCAGCAATAAACTATTTCTAAGAGCGTAGGCCTCCCAACTGAGGGTGACAAGCTTATGTGGCTTGGAAGAATTTGGAGAACGAGAGCTATTGTAAGTAACTAGCTCTTAAACAAGCTACAATTTAGGCATTTCTTGTGGCGAGGGCACTAAATAGCTGCCTAGCTGCATTTAAAAAAGGCTGAATGGCATGAAATCTAGATCTGAACAACTTCATCTCATACACCCATGCCTTCATTTGATGATTTTAAGGAGGGCATTAAATGCAGTGACCTTTTTTAACCTCATATTCAAATAGAATTTTGGCATCTACAAATCTTTTAGAGTTAAGGAGCTGATTATTCTATGAAAAGGTATAATATAGGTTTTCAAATTCCCCGTTTTTGTATTTACTAACCATTACGCTATCATGGTGGTTTAGATTTGATAATTTCCATTTTTGTTAAATCTTGTCTTATAGATTTTTTTGGTTTCTCTCTAAACAGTTGTGTGTATGTGTGTATGCTGTTTATGTTGCACATTATTGGACTTCTCAAACGAGAGGGCTTTATTGTAGTTACCAACTCAATAATATCGATGAGGCTTTGGTGTCCTGGAATTAAAATATAATTCCCTTATCACAATACGATTATTGCAAGTCGCAACCACTGAACATTTTCCAATTTTCATAAGTGGAAAATATTCACAATAGCCAATTCAGGGATAGCTTACATGCCTGGAACAGGCTGAAATCAATGCTTCCTGTCACCTTTTAGTAGGACAAATGTTGCCTATTGTTCCAGCCTATCCCTCCCCAGAAGTCAAGACAGCTGGGGCGGCTACACAGGCCAGAGAGCACCCCAGTCAGACCAGAGAGCGCCCCAGTCAGGCCAGAGAGCGCCCCAGTCAGGCCAGAGAGCACCCCAGTCATGCCAGAGAGCGCCCCAGTCAGGCCAGAGAGCGCCCCAGTCAGGCCAGAGAGCACCCCTGTGTCATGCCAGAGAGCGCCCCAGTCAGGCCAGAGAGCACCCCAGTCAGGCCAGAGAGCACCCCAGTCAGGCCAGAGAGCACCCCAGTCAGACCAGAGAGCACCCCAGTCAGACCAGAGAGCGCCCCAGTCAGACCAGAGAGCACCCCAGTCAGACCAGAGAGCACCCCAGTCAGACCAGCAATGTGTATCAGCGTGTAATGTGACATTACAAAACTATCAATCAGTACTTAAAACAGATGAGAACA
>OMOT01007047.1:10092-25193 GCA_900312575.1 Acanthochaenus luetkenii
CCCCACACCCCCAGCCAATCATTCCCCACCAGTGGTCTGGCTCCTGCTGTGAGTGTGTGACCATCAGCCATTTAATTAGACCCAGTCATGATTTACCTAATTTAAATAAATAAACAAACATACGACAACACCTCAATAAACAAATACCTATATTCAAACGAGGAGCTAGGGAGGTTCATGAGCATACAGAATGGGACAGAAGATGGGATTGCGCAGGCGGAAAAAAAGCTAATGTAAGGGCCACTGGATGTGGACACACATGCAACCACACACACACAATGCCTCAAGTCACTTATTATAACACATGCTGCAAAGAATGAGCCACAATGGAGAATAGTTAGGAGTACACTGCACAGAGCTGGTTGAAGTTTGTGATTGGCAGTGTTGTGCAAGTTCACACTTCACAAGAGGTAGCTCAACGTTCAGTTCACACAGATTAAAATGAACTAGTTCACGTTCATAGTTCACCATTTTTAATTTTGAACTAAGTTCACAGTCCCAAAAAATTTACTAGTTCACGTTCCTTTCTTCCATTTAAAAAAAAAATGTAATGATATTATTTTCCTACTCATCCACCTCGAGTCCCCAATCATTACCACTGCCCACTTCCCAAACTACATTAATTACTGTATACTATAGAATCAAGATTACATTTAAAAGCCAAGAAAAAACAATGTGAGTATATGATTTACCACTTAAACAATGTGTCATATTATGCAGAAAGTGAAAAAAAAGGTGCAGTAAAGGTTTACTGTAGATGCAATGGACATTTTATTTAGCCTGCATAAACCAAATTATGCAGCAGTTCAAAAACATACAATAGATACCAAGCGAGCCGGTACAGGCTCCACCACTGGCTTCATTACAGTTGCTAGCTGAAAGATGTGGTATGATTTAAGTTCTGCAGAGCACACAATTTTGAAAAAGCAATGATGGGGAAAAAGACCAGGCTGCATCTAAAAAACTGCAGCTACTGTGAACACCAGAGCCCAAAAGATGCCAAGTACAAACAAGATCATAAGTTGTTTGAAGTGCAGCTGGTTTCACTGGCCATGCTGGCATGCCGGTTGCCGTAAATCCTCGGGTGGCGTAAGCAGTGCGTGAGCATCGTTAACTCTTGCGTGAGCATCGTTACCTGTCGTGAGAGTTCATTAGTTGCAAAAGGATACGTTCAGTTCACCCGAAATATGAGCACGTTCAATGAACGCCGCTCTTTTAGCGCGTTCATGCGCAACACTGGTGGTTGGTATGTATTGCCTGACTACGTAAGTTGTCAGTATGTCTCTGCACTAATATCTACAAGACAAATTCCTTCACATTTATTGTACTTTGCAAACAAAATGACTAATTCTGATATTTTCTTGGCCACGTATATTCACTTACCTTCAGGTATCGGTAAAATAAAAGTAACAACTATAAAAGGCCTTTATTGCATGTCTATATCAAAGTGAATCCACTGAAGACTGACAACATGTTACATTCATGCCTTCAACTCTAAATTCCAGGATACTTTGGTTTTGTTGCTGGAAAGTACACCTGCCATAAGAATACCCCTGTGGGAATAGATTAAGTTTATTAAACTGAAGTGAAACCTGCTTACCTTAGGGGAGGAGGAGGCCAGCTCTCTCCCCATGACAGCTGCTACTGGGCTGGGCCCGGTTGGCTGGGCTCTCTCCCTGTCTGGGCCAGAGCTGGGTTTGGGGACCAGCAGACTGGGGCCGAGGCCAGGGCCGAAGCTGGGGGGTGGCGGGGCCCTCTTCTTCTGGCTGCTGCCGACATCCAGGGAGGGGCCGTCGGCGGGTTCTCGCACCGGGCTGGAGGTTCTTGGCTCATAGAACGGGTTGGACCTGAGGAAGGAGGAGAGGAGAGGAGACTGGGTTTGAATTAGAGCAGTAATATCTGAGATGGCGTTTTTTGCCATGATCATGGCTAGTAGAACACAGTAAAAGCACAGTAAAACACAATACATATGTACTTTCTTCATAGTAGTACACATATGAAAGGATGATACAAGAAAGATTCCCAACTACATCCCTAGTTAATTTGGCACAAGAGTTAGCCAAGCAACCAATAAATCACAGCTAGCCATGCTTTATGGGATTAACCAGCACTGTTGGAATCAGTCTTTAACCAATCAGACTGCTTGGTTGAAACCCTTTGTTTAATATAACTTACGGAAATAGCAAGAAAATGAGTTCGGTGCAGTACAATGAACACCACACACATACAACAGGTAAGGTAATAGAAGATGCAGGTGCACTGAGGTCAGGCCTGAGTGACCTCATATCCTTACTGCCCAGGTTGGACTATTGACAGACAGACAGGCACGCGCACACACACACGCACACCCACACACAAGTGAGCGTGCACCCAAACACACACAGAAAGGGACTCTCAAACACACATACCACAGCGTTATCAATACATAGGCATGCTTGTGGGGGCTGAAAGCAGGAGTACTGCCTTGAGACATTCACTCAACATGCAACAAGCACTCCTAAACAAACAGAGTAGAGCAGTGAAGGAGAGTGGGGAGAGCGAGAGAGAGAGTGGGGAGAGCGAGAGAGAGAGAGAGAGCGAGAGCGAGAGCGAGAGCGAGAGCGAGAGAGAGAGAGGACAAAGAGCGAGATAAATGATTGACTAGGTATCTGGCTGAAAGAGAAGGTTAGGGCTACTCTGTGTCTATCTAACCCCAATATATAGGGAGAGAGTGAAAGAAAGAATGGAGGGGAAGAAAGAAAAACAGACAGGCTTATAGAGGGGCGCTGGCAAAAAGACATGTGAAAAGGCCCCAGTCAAAACACTGGGCTGCCCTCTTGAACCCTCTATTCTGCAGAGAACTGCTCCTGATGTAAGGCACAGAGCTAAAGAAACACACACGTCAATAACCTGTCTGTCTTTAGACAGCTGAGAGGACTAGAACATACCGCCGTCTGTCTGAGAGCTTGGTTCAAGACTCAGAACTTAGTTTACATTTACGTCTAAGGCACTGACGCCCTTATGCCAAGGTCACACTTAATCAGTGATGCATTCATGTTGCTGAAAACTGTGCCGAGTTCGACACAAGGATCCCACAGGATCAAATCTGTTTCCTCCCTCTGATGGGACGGTCTCTCTCCTCATTACAGATACAATTCTCCATTTATTTGGGATTGAGGTCTGTAACCTGCACTACTGTAGGGCTATATTTTTTTTTCTTCAGTACCACTGAATTGTACTGATTCAATATAAGCTCTAAAGTATACTTTTTCGATAAATTGAATGTACGGCATATTTCACTAAGCCAGGGATTTCCATACTTTTTCAGGTCAAGGGCACCTAGAATAAAAGACGTGTTAAGCCTTTGTCCACCTGGAGTCCTCTCAAGGACCGCAGGGGGTCCCTGGTGCCCACTTTGGGAAACACCACACTAATACCCCTTTCATAGTAGTCTAGTGACTTAGGAAATACTCGAGTCAACCATCAGTGTGACAGGGTCGACCCACGGAAGTCAACCCTGCAAAACAACCCTGGTCAAGATCAGGGTTCTGCTCTGCTTGATGTGAAAGTTCAATGTTTAACCCGTGTCATTATGTGTCTGGAGCATCATGTTGTCTGCCATATTGAACACAGAATGTAAACAAATTTGACATTATAAAGGTGACAGCCCAAAGGACATTCCCGTGTATGAGGCTTGGTGTGCACTGCCTCCTACACGGGATGGATCCGGATCAGCGTACCATAATATTCCCGGATGGTGCGTGGGAAAATGATATAAGCAATAAATACAGTCAGTTGTTTCTGTGTAACATTTGTCATCTGCTTTCCTAAATAGAAATAAGCCCACAACTGATTTCCTCAATTATAAAATCAATAATTAGAAAAACATTGGAAGAATTGCCAGAATCCAAACTTGTGATGTCTTTTTCATGTCTTAAAAACAACATCAGATATAGTATTGTTTTCCCCCAAGCCAACCAAAATGCCTGCCTAGTTTTGAAGCTGGAAACATATGGATAGATACTTGCAAGTTTTGTACCTTTTGCAGACTTATACTTATGCTACTACTCTGACTTCAAATTCACTTGCATACAAAGTAACTGGAATTCCTCCCTGAACCAAAATGGTAGCACTGATACTTTGCAGTGAGGAGATGTAGTATTTGGAGTGGGACAAAGGGTGGAGGGAGGAAATGGAAAGGGGAAGAGGGAAGGAAAATAGGAAGGGAAAGAAGGAGCGAGGGTGGAAGGAGGAGGAAGTGAAGGAGGAAGGGAGGAGAGAAGGGGAGAGGAAGTTAAGGAGGATGGAAAGGAGGGAACGTATGGGGAGGACAAGGTGAAAGAAGGGGTTAGAGAAGGAGGGAGGGAAGGAGCAATGGGGGAGGGAAAGGACGGGGACAAGGTGAAAGAATGCAGTGAAACAACAGGGTCCTTGTTCCCGTTGAAAGAGCTGCCTCGTCACTCTGCGGCGGCGGCGGCGGGGGGAGGGCGTACAAGTACCCTCCAATAAGGAGACTACAGGACTCAGCCTGCCAACAGTAACCGAGCTAGGCAGCCAGTGCTTTTAGTATTGGCTACTCAAAGGACTAAGGAAGCATTGTCAGTACGCTATTTTGCGTAATAGTTTAGGCAAGTGTTTATCCAACTTCCTTTAGTAAACACTATGACCAATACACTTACACTCCCCCACATACATAAATGGTAAATGTACAGTATGCACAAACAAGGGACTACAAGCCCACTTCAATTCCAATGAATGCAACACTGCAAAACATTAACTCTATGACATCTATAGCAGTGTTTATAGAAAACCAATACATGAATAACTGTGGCACCAGAAATGTTTCTTAAGTTTCAGGAATTAGCATAGAAACACTGACAACACCGACTCAGCTAGAAAACAAAGAATCAACTAATTGACGAAGCCAGCCCTAAAACAAGAGTGTGTAGACACATAGAGAGGCGGGGCTAAGTGGAAAAACACAACAGGAGTCACGCTTTTCCTTCGCTCACACGTCATGCATTTTTAAACCACCGCATAGCCAAAACCTATGCTGTATTTTGTTGACCGGTCATGATATTAGCTATATTAGTGTTTACATATTTTGCCATCTGTTGTGTCTGCAGACTTTACAATGGTAATAATGAATCACTTTTAAAATACTAACAGGCATCTATGCTGCATTCACTCTTTACTCAAAAGCCCCGCTTCCTTCCCCCTTGAACCAGACCTCCCCCTTACTCACTCGTCCAGCTCCTCCTCCTCGTTGCGGGAGGTGTCGGCGTACAGGTACTTGCTCATGTCGACCGGCCGTACCCCCTTCCTCTGCCTGGGCTTGGGGGGTTCCGAGTCAGCCTGGGGGTCCGCGTCTGGGTCCAGCTCATCGAAGGGGTTCCCCGGGGGCGTGTGTGTCTCGTGTTCGTCCGGATCGTTGAACGGGTTTGACAAATCATCGTCAACCTGCTGCCGTAGGATGGGCTGGGTAGGGCGCTCTGTTTGAGAGAGAGGAGAGAGTGTCTATTGGAGATAACACAACTTAAGGGCAGGTGCCATATACCATTTGGTAGACGCTTACATTTTTAACATGAGTTGCCCAAGAGTGATTCAAACCCCCAAATCTTGGAGGTGTTAGGTACGATCACACCTGCAGTTCATTTTCTTTTGTCTGAACCAAAGTTGCAACTTTGTATTTGGTTCACACTGCCCAATTAACAAGCAACCCAGGGCTTGTAAACATGTTACATGGACTCACAAGTTTGTTTATTGGATAGAGTTTCGGTAACTTGTCATTCCGCCAGACGGCACAGAGACCAAGTAAAAACAAATCAGATTTTAGTCCCTGTAACTTTAGCTAAGCATGACAGACTTGTCTGTGCTCGTTGTCACAATTAACTTCTCTGGTGTTCATACCAGTTAAGAGCACATGAAGAAATAGCTGAATGTGAACATCAGTCGAGTCTGTGTTTGGCTATAGTTTTCAAGCGTGAGCAACTGCTGGCTAGCTTATACCCATAACACCTTTTGGGATTGTTTCCTGCAGTTGTTCTCACTCCTAGCAAACCGCACTGCAGGTTATCTACAGCTTATCTGTATGACAACCCTGCAATTGTTATTGGGTTCAATTATCAATAGACTACATTTCAAATTATCAAATGGCTATCAAATAGGTTTTCAAAATACATATTCTGGAGATGTACATGTATACAGACACCAAGACACACACACACACACACACACTTTAGTTTAGAATAAAGGCAACTAAAACAAGCAAACATGCAACAAGATGAGAGCTATACATGTGTGGGGGGCTGTCACTCAAACACAAACCATTCATACCAATACACCTGGCAGCTCAGGTGGCCAGACAAACGGGTAAATATTGGTTTAGCTGTCTGACTGACTGTGAAAGCATCACATACACATGTGAATGTGCACACACAAGGCCTACTTGCTACAGTTACACATGACCACACACACGTCATTTCACTGACACTCCCCCTTAGAAACACCTAATCTTTCATTATTCCAGCAGTGACACTTGATATAAGATCAAACACTGGAATCCAAATGACAATCGCTGTCCTGGGAAATCAAGCTTAATCAACAACCTTCTCAAATTCAGGAAATAACAAATGAGTAAAATCCAAATGTGTATGATCTAATAGAATAAGAGTGACTGATGGAGTTGAAGACCATACCTTCCTCATTGGGATCACAAAACGGATTGAGGTGGTTAGGGTCATGAGGGTCATCATCAGGATCTTCGAAGGGATTGGTGCACATGGCAGGGGGCGTGTCCTGGTCCTCGTCTTCCAGGAAGTTCAGCTTGCTGATCAGCTCTGTCGCCACGGTTTTCAAAATAAAGTTGTGTACACAAACGACAATGATGAAAAAGCGTATTAATTATTGAGTCAAGAATAACAGAAAAACAACAGCCACTGAACACAGAACAAATGGCACTGCCACAACCAAACTTACCAACGAAGGGATTGAAATGAATAAAACATTCACGAAACAAAAGATACAAAGATCTGCACTTTGGAGCGAACCACACGCATAAAGACTTTTCAGTCGTGTATCAGTATTCCTACTTCCTAAGACGTGCTGCCTCAACTTCTGTGTGCTCCACTGCCACCTCAGTCCGCTTCAGTGGATGTACGACAGTACAGAACATTTGTGTGGCCTAGGGGGTTACCGTTGGAGACGGCGAGGACAGCGTGGAGTTGCTATGGAGATCCTAGCTGGAGAGGCTGAGACTTGTCCACTTCATCTTCATCATCGTCACTGTAGCTCAGTCGCACGTTGCCAGGGTGTGGGTCGGTTTGAAAGAGTGTAACTGTGCGTGAGGGAGAATGCCAAGAAGTGCTGCTAAGCGCTATGTGAGAGTCTGAACCCAGAGAGAAGGTGGTGTGTGAGGGGTAAGGTGTGGTGTGTGTGTGTGTTTGTGTCTAGCCCTGCATGTTGTGTGGCTATGTGAAGTGGTTGTAGGTGATAAGAGGTGTGGCATTTTTCCTTGCCTCTAACTGACAACATTCATGACCCATATTAGGTCATGACAACTGCAAATGTTTGCGTGTGTGTTTGTATGTGTGTGCGTGCGTGCATGCGCATGTGTGTGCATTCCAGCACACCATTTGCTTTGTGCTTCATTATCCAAGTGGAATAACCTGGGGACTTACGCAAGAACCCAGAATTAGCTCACCTATTTTGTGTAAAATGAAAACCTCCTAACTCCAGTTTTAGTGTTTGTTATTTGTTTTCCTCTCCTCGTCATCCTCCATCTAGAGCAGAGGTCTCAAACCATGTGCCATGGGGAGCCAAGAGTATATGCAGGTTTCTGTTCCAGCCAAAGATTACACCATGTGATTTCACTGATTAGTACACTTTCAACCAGAAAGCAAAGGTGTAACCTTTTGCTGGAACAAAAACCTGCATACTCTCGACCCTCCATGGCACACGGTGCGAGACCCCTGATATAGAGGCTCTGATGGAAATGTTGAGCCTTATGAAAATATGTTACACTGCCCCAACCCGGCTGCATCTAACTTTGGATCAGGTCACCTCGTCCCTCTGAAGTTTGGGTACCATTTACCTGGTTTGGTTCACTACCAATTGCAGATATTACCAATTAAATTAAATTACACTGGCCACAAAAAAAGGACACAATAAACCAAAGGGATGAAAACTAACCAGTGTTCATAACATCACCATATAAGACCACATGACCACAACACGAACACAATACCAATGGCAAAGAGAGAGCGAGAGAGAGAGAGAGAGGGGGGGTTAAGAAAGTGAAGGATTAAAACAAACGAGTAAATGGAAAAAATAGAGATCCAAAGAACAACAGGGTAGATGTGACAGAAGTATCACTGAGATGATGAAAGAGGAGAGGTGACAGAAAGGTGAAAAAAGACCTTGCGAGGAAGCGGCAGGCTTAGCGGTTCCTTTGCGTGCTCGCTTAAGGACACCACCATCATCATCATCATCATCCCCATGTAAGCAGCTGAGGGCATTCAACTGGTTTACTATCTCTGTAAACGACAGGGCCATACAGGAAGGGAGGAAGGAAGAATAGCTGTGAACAAGGTAAAATTACACACCCCATCGAGTGTATCTACACACACGCACAACACACTGGTTCACTCATTTGCACGCTCACTTTCACATATATGTAAAGGTTGAAATGAATACAAATATCTCAGAGTGCACACTTTGGTTAGCCTAGCTTTAGTATTGCTATTGCTGGGATAGCTAGCTGGCTAGATGGGTATGTGGCATCCAAGGGAGGAATATGAGAGAGGGGGAGAGTTTTGGCAGCTTGGCCAGGCCTTTGATGCACAACGCATCTGTTGCATAAGGCAAGTGGAGCATTGCTGTAGGCGCTCAATGCATATACATATAAATGAGAAGAAGGGCAGGGAAGGGAAAAGAAAGGAGAAAAGCATGA
This sequence comes from Acanthochaenus luetkenii, assembly GCA_900312575.1. NCBI lineage: Eukaryota > Metazoa > Chordata > Actinopteri > Beryciformes > Stephanoberycidae > Acanthochaenus > Acanthochaenus luetkenii. The sequence goes on from OMOT01007047.1 coordinate 19,022, forward strand.
AGCTTAATGTGAAGAGCTGGTGCTTTGAAAAGTTGGATTAAGCAAAGCAGCACGCAGCGGGGCCCATACATTAGACCACAGCACGAATCCTCAGCAGCCACCGTCAGTTTATCAGTCCACCAACACAGGAAAGAGGAAGGAATGAAGGATGGGGAAATGAAAGCTGAAGCAAAAGAAGATAAAAACCTGAAACTGACAAAAGCACTGCAAATTAAGCTCACGAATTCAAAAATTCTCCTTCATTCTCACGTAAGCAAGAATGCACGCACACACACAGAAACATAAACTAGGAAAAAAGCCAAAGAAATCAAGAAAGAAGAAAAGTTGGTCTGGGTCTTATTCTGGTCTGGGTGATTGCTGAGATTAGCCAGGGGTTTGGAGATTTTACTGGCCAGGTGAAATGGTCAACATTACAATATCACATACAGTATGTGCCACCTAAGGGGTAGTCAAAAGTAATATCAAGCTAGCAAATACAATTATGAAATATTATTAGTCCTGGACAGTATAACATGTTCATCCCCTGGCAACAGCTGGTTGATAGCTGAATTCATCAAGACACTTTCAGCACTTTACCTGTTAAATAGATTTTTAGAGCTCCCGTAAGTTGATTTCTGATCTGCCAAAATGGCGGGTAGAATAGACACATAAAATCAATTTCCTACGCTGATTATGTATTTTATTACGTTTTTGTTTGCTAGTACAGAGAAACGTTATCATAACTAATCCAACTCTTTGTTCAGGCTGCTAGCAACCACATCGCTATACTAATGCCAAATGGCTGTTTCCTCGCCGTCAAACAATGTGACTGTGGTCAACATCAGCTGATGGTACGCATGGTAACAACTCCATGAATGTAACTGTCAACTGCCGGACAGATAAACGTGCTGAATGCCAGTTTACAGTACCTGTAATCTTGGCAGCCTTCTCCTCCTGATTGACCCTGTTCTCCTCGTCCTCCTCGTTCTCCTCCTCAAAGTCGTCCAGGTTGCCGATGTCGGCCTGCTTCATGCTCATCAGGCTGGCCAGGCTCTGCATGTCCTCATCTCTGGCCCAAGAACACACACACATTTAGAGTCATACATCCCGTCCACAGAGAGATACATACAGACACGTTCATATGGCGCCCAAAATGCACAGAGCATAACACACGTAAAGTGGCTTAAATGCTAAGCATATTAGATTTTTGGATGATGAGACAAACCTAAATGGAGACAATGTTGGGAAGAGATAGAAAAGATACAGAAGTAAAAAGAAGGTATGAATGAATGAATGAATGAATGAATGAAAACACACACCAGCCTCAACATTGTACTTTGTTAGGAGACTTGAGGAACACACAATCCCACCCAGGGCCGCCAATAGCTACATCACACCCAGGGATTAACACACCTCTCCATCCTTCCATCTCTCTCTCTCCTATCTTTCCCTTCATTCCTTCACTTCAGAACTCTCCCATACCTACTCCTACTCTCATAAACACAAAAAATGTGACATCACTCCTCACGTTTTATGCTTTTGTCTCGCTTCCATCTTCTCCCTCCCCTCTCACCCTTTTCCATCCTCGCCTTCATTCCTTCTCTTCATCTCTACCCCCCCACCTTCATTCATATGCATCACATCCTACATTATTCCTCATTTTTTATAGTCTTGTGTACTCTCTGTCCCCTCTCTCCCTTGCCATCCCTCTATCCCACCCCTCCATCATAATTGCTGTATTCTCCTCTCTGTTCTTTGTGTTTGGTGTTTCCCAGGCCCAGAGGCTCATCTGAACTGGTGTGATGGAGTTTGTTTGTGTGTGGCCGACATCATTCCCCGAAGGGTTAACAAGGGTTACGCGCCATCGACCCGCCGTCCGCAGCACAACAAAGGCCTTGCTGCGCTGCTCTCACTCAGTGTGTGTGTGCGTGTCTGTCTTTCATTCTAATTTGATAGCACCAACTTTCATTTACAAACTGCAAACACAGTGATTGAGTGAGTGAGAGTGTGTCTGTAAATGAAAGTTGGTACTATCAAAGAGAAATGTGTGTTCATTCGTGTGTGTGTGTGTGATTTCACACAGAGTATACAGATCAATAGAACAAGACACATTTCCCTTTCACTATCAACTCAGACAGATTAGCTTGATGTGATTCCTGAGGGAGCTGAGGTCAACACCACGTCCGGTATAATTCTCATAGACTCCAAACCGAAACTTCAATCCTAGCTTTTTCAAATATCTCATGGTTGGGTGTGACATGAAACAGCGTTGTGGTTTTGTAATGTAGAGGCTAACTTATTGCTTTGTCTGCTTATACCAAGCCCCTTACTGTCCATGGTGATCTGTGCTGGCTAATGCTATTCAGCTTTAAATGACTATCAACATCACACTGACTTTGGCTCACTATACAAAGAGGCCAACTCTGAGTTCTGGGGTGATGTTTCCTTTGTACCATCAGACTCGATAGGTTTTGTTTCTAATTTCTAATAAAGGTATACACCAACTTTTTGCACACAAGTAAGCATTTATGTTGTGGCTGTTATTTTACAAATTAGCAGCATAGAGCTACTTTCTGCTGGAATTATTTGATGTTTTACGGTCTTTCTCAGTATGCGTTATTGTGCCTCCATGACACATTTGATGTAATATCTACCTTCCGACAATAGAATGTGACGACGGAAAAATAACCCCGTTTACTTGCCGACTAAGGATGTATTGGAAGGTGACTTGGCCAATGAGAATGAATGGGAAGCCCCAAGGTTCCGAGTGACGCATCACAGACACACTGTCTTAACTGATCGCAGGACGTCAAGCACACAGCCCATATGAAACTGTAAAGATGCTTGTTTGTGCTCGCTTACTTGAGAAGTCCATTCTCTCTAGGACAACTTAGGAAGAACACAAGTATCAACTTAGCATTCTTGGATTTGACATTAAAGTTAATTTATCCAAAACACAAATGTGTAACAGCTAAAAGTTAAAGAGTGAAAATAGAATTGTACCACAATTCTAATATTTATACATTATAACATAAATTCACATTCAAATGTAACTGGCAGCATGTTAAACCCCAGGACTACGTATGGAGCTGTCTATGGCCCAGCCCAATAAATACTGGATACTCAAGAGGTAAAACTGCCACCACTCTTCTTGTTAAAAACAGTAAGGTCAATTATACAACTGGTAATTGACCTTACTGTTTAAGCCAAGCGATCCGACTGGTCCAAGATGTGAGAATCCTCCTGTAGTATAATTCTTATAAAGCACTGCTAGTCGTTGCTTCATTCGCTAATATGCTATAACTCTTCTGGCAACCAGGAAGCTAGTTAGTGATAATAACTTTTCACAGAATACACATGCAATGGTAAACTTTATATAAAAGACACAACACACTGAAAGAAGCTCTTTACTGTGATTACAGGTGGTTTGGTGATGCCTGCATCACCATCTTATCCATAATCGTAGTTAAGTAATGTCCAAAAGTTGGAGTATTCTTTTCACAAAGCTGGTTAGGGAGGATGCGACAGGGCAAAGGCCATGTCTGGGGCCAAAGACTTACGTGGCCTTGCCCTCACGGAGGAAGATGCAGGAGAGGGAGAACTGCAGGGTGGCCGACACCACCTTCTTCGAGAGGGGCTTGAACTTGAGCTTGACGTCTGTCTGTGTGGGCATTGGACTGGCGTACTGCTTCATGTTTATACTGCTGGTGGCCAAGGCCTTCCTCCGCCCTGACGGAGACTCCTGGAGAGACAGAGAGGGAGAAATTATACTTTGATAATATTATGAAGTAAATTGAAGTGAACGTGGGCCCACATTGCTCAATGGATAGAGCATGGCATTGACACTACAAGGTGGCTTAGAAAAGAGAAAAAGAAAGAAAGTGAACTGTATTAATTTCATGTGAAGCTATCCTGCAAAACTGTAAGACGCAGTCCGTTTTCTGTTAGTTGTTTTGTTCACCGTTTTACATCATCATCTTTTGGAGATTCAATATTCAAGGGTTGTAGTAGAATCATCGTCTTCCTCAAATCATCAAGAGTAATCATCATGATTAATAAGTGTGATCACAATATCCAGCAAAATACTATCATCTTAGCCATAATCTTTAACCCCAAGTAAGGTGCGATTTTGTCTCTGTTGGTCGATAAATCCAGAACAAGCTAAAAGCCGTGTCCTCCTGCGTTCCTCATTGTGAATTCAGTTGTGAAATCCCTGCTGATATTTCCTATCAAAGGTCCAAGCTGAAGCCATTTTTGCTCAACCTCTTTTCAGAGATGTGCTCTGGGCCAGGGGCTAGCAGTGAAATTGGAATTTGGGAACATGCCACAGACCCAGCGATAAGAGTTATAGCATCGGTGACAGGGCCCAGTGTTGTGTGTGTGTGTGTGTGTATACATGCCGCTCACCAGAGGACGGTGTGTGAAAAATAAGAACAGCAGCAAAGCCGTGTCAGTGACTGCTAGATATGGAAAATAAACAGTTGGGGATGTTCCAGCCTTTTGTCTGCCCCCCTCCTCCCTCCGACAAAACCTGATGGGTTTTGTCTGCGGCATCTCTGGGTATGGATGCTCCACGCCGTCTGTGAAAAGCTCACTGGCTCTCCTTCTTGCTGTGTTGATACCGCTGCCCTGCCAAGTCGCTCTTTTCTGTTTTGCCTGCTCCTCCTCTGTTTTTTACCAATTCTGTTTTTGTGATGGGAAACTCATGTATTCCCAATGCCCATGGTTAAATGATATGTATGTGCTTGCATGTGTCTCTGTGAGAGTTTGTGCATTTGTGGTGGATGTGGGACTGATAGAACCAAATCCAGCGTGATGATCAGAGACTGGTACACACACACACACACACACACATCTTCACTGGCCATGTGGAACGAAAGCAGCAGGCAGAAGTAAGACACATCCTCTCTCTCCATCTACCTTCCTCAGTATCACCCCTCTCTAAACCTCTGTCTCATCCCTCTCTTTGTCTCTATTTCTCTGTGTGGACGTCTACAAACTGCAACTGTAACTGTACACATGACTACACGCACACACACGTGTTATTATACTACTGAAAACACCTTCTTGTCTCACTTGTGAATCGAGCCCTGAGGATTCAGCCTCTCGTGGGCTCAATGCCGAACAAAGCAGGCCAGCTTTCACACACCACCATTTTGAGCGCACATATACATATACACATACACTCCAGTGTGTATGGTAGATAAGGCGATACAGGCTCTTTACATTGCCTGCTGCCTGATGTCTTCACACACACAACTCTGAAGCTCTAGCTCGCCGGTGCAAACTCAATCTCAGCCTTATCACCGAGGACTGTACGGTATTCACTCACTCACACACAACACATACACACATACAGAGAGAGATATTATCAGTGTATTGGTAATATAGTGAGAAACTACGTAAGCTCCAAATAGGAAGGAACTAGCAGGCTATGGGCCAACCATAGGAAGACCAACACAGCATGTAAATGTGTATTGTGATTTTAGTTTCCACAATTAAGAATCATAGATTACTGGCATATCTGCAATATTGAAACAGTTCATTTCACTTAGAACACCCACTGTAGTTGAAAATATATAACAAACATATAACAAACAGTGCAATAAACTACCTTGGTTCCTCAAATCATCGAGACTACCAATCATGATCACAACATACAGCAAAATAATAAAGATGATTGTTTCAGCCATAATCATGCAGACCTCGAATACCCCATGTTATTAATGGCAGATTCGAACAGTCGTAGACACCATAGTAAAACGTGGTATGGAAAAACAATGTTGAACAACCATACTGATATCTGTATGTGAAAGGCATCCAAAATGATCAGTGGGTATTGAAAACCATTAACAAAGTTGGATTATTTACATTTTAAGCCACAAAACATTTCCAAATGTTGCCATTTATTGGACTCAGGTTTTTGCTCTGGTTTATAGCCGTTTGTACTGAGGAGATCAAGCAGCTGGCATGTGGGAGCGGCCAGAGGGAATGAAAGGTCGCTGGTTCGAATCCCAGACTGGCTGAGGAAAACCTGAATGGGAAAAATAAATGAGGCGCCTGCCCCTCCTTCAACATACTGTCTAGGTGCCCTTGAGTGGCCGTTTCTCTACCTGCCATCCCTCTGTCTCTATCCTCCCCTTTCCATCCCTCTATCTCCCTCTACCCACATCCATCCCTACATCTCTCGCCA
>OMOT01007057.1:9748-20550 GCA_900312575.1 Acanthochaenus luetkenii
CACACACGATCTCTTCAGAGGAGCATTGGGAAATGAACAGGAAAACACATGGCATAGTAAATAATGACATTTAAATGACTTTTTGTTTTACTGATCAATTTATACATTCAGTAATTAATTCATAGCTCAAAGACATAATAATGAAATGGAATGATTGACATGTAATGGACTTATATTATTTTGGACAGTTTTACTGATTGCAACATTTCAATGTGAATTTAATGAATCACTCAAATTTGTATTGTTTTATGTACCTATTAATGAATCACTGAACTGAACTAGTCGCTTACCTTGGGCCCCTCTGTGAACTTGGGGTGCTGCAGCCCAGTTGAGAACAGAGCTTGTCCCACAGCTCTCAGCATGTCGTCCGGTTCGAGTGTTCCGGGCGGGTCACTGACTCTCGGGCGGTGCGGGATCCTGAGAGACGGAACTACAGAACAATAAATACGTCGTTATCGAATTACTTCGTGAAGTTCCGATACGAGGACCTAGGCGGCGCTACACTCAACACCGAGGTGCATAATGACGGTCTGGCTAGTGAGATACGAAGAGTAGATAAGTAACGTTAAATAAGAAAGGACCCCCCACTTCTAATAGCGCCACATTCAGCGGTGAAACGAAGCAGCGCCTCCCCACCGTAACTAACACGTTTGTTCAAATAGTCTAATATTATAATAGTACTATTATACGACGGAGAGAAAACGAAGCCATACCTTCCGTCTCGTGCCTTCCCCGTTTGTTTGGATAACAATCTCTCTTCCGGTCACGTTAACGCTACCAAGTTGCTCTGATTGGCTGAAAGGGTGTGGACTTCAAAATAAGAGTCCTCGGTTTAAGTCTCGACCCCGTGTTACGCAACCCGTAAATAACAAGGTGGGTAAACAACGAGCCGCAGTGGGTCGTCATGACTCAAAAAGCGACGATAACTTCAGTATTACTGTATAAATCAGTCTGCTACTACTTACTACGATTTATACTATGAATTACATGAGGATTTATGACAGCCTAAAAAGGTGAAAGGTCAAACTGAAAGGTGGCTGAACTTAGTTTAGGTGGGTTTGACCTCCACTACATCCCTGAATGTAAAAATGACAGATTACAGGGAAAACAGATTGAGTAACTAGAAACTAAAGGTTCATGATGTACAAGATAGGGACGAAGGGAACAACAGAAACACTACTCTGCTTTGCCATGTGAATTCCTGTTGAACGAGCGACCGCAGGCAAATAATACAAACATGAAATACCTGAATTAGGATATTTCAGTTACAGCCATAAAGCAATAGATGTGAAAATAAATTATGGGACAGTGTGTTTGATTTTGGCTTAAGAAGACATTAAACATAAAAGGGAGACAATCGACTTAATAATAGATAACGGTTATTATAATTATTATTAGCAGTACTATTTAGACTACAGCCTGAATCAAATTTCAAAAGGCAGTGAGTTATTTCTGGGAAGATCACATCCTTTATTTACTACATTGTGATTAATAACAAGGAGATTGATAGCTAACTCATCTGCAGTATTAACATGACAGTAACAAACATGAAAGCAAGGATGAGTCCAGGTAACAGGAGGCATCAAAAACAAAGAGGCGTGTGGGTAGAAATAACAGAATTCCTCACAAAATATGAACTCTCACACACACACACACACACTCACTCACTCACTCACTCCAGAACAGATCAGTTATGAATGGGAGAAGACATTCTACATCTGTAATCAATATGAATGTGTACATTTATGAAATTGAGATAATGAAACAGCATGGGTATGCTAGGATATAATTAACATGTGGTTGTTATATTTGGGCTCCAGTTAAAGAACTGCTAGAGCGGCAACAAGGAACCCTTTAGCGTATGAGATTGGGCAACAGATCCTCGTCTCTAAGGAGTGCATAAGAAGAGCAACCATTTATTAAAACGGCCCAGAGCAAGGCAGGCAAGAGTGTGTTTGTTTGTAGATTTGGATGCAGTGTAACCTGTATCCAGTGCTACCAATATGCAGATGCTTCTCTCTCCATCACTAATGCACATGCACGCACACAAACAATGCATACTCATACACACACACGTGCGCGCGCACCCGCATGCACACACACACACACCCACACACACACAAACGGAAGCATGGCTTGGACGGGGAACCATAAAATCGATCTACAGGAACATGCAATCCAACATGGTGACAATGGCAGTCTTTCTTTTTTCTTTTTTGTCTCCTTTTAGTATCAAATTGTCTTATGTGCCGAGTTCTGTTCTTTCTAATTCGTAGAGCCTAGGGCAGTGGAAAATGCAGAAAGAGAGAGTGGTCTGTCAAACGTCCATTGCTTACAAGGAGTCCCAATGTCACTGTCAGAAAACCCAGTAAACTATCCTCCACTTTGGCTCCAAAACTCAAATTACAACATGGCTTTAACCGTAACGCTGAGCCAACATGATGTATTCTGCATCTAAGTACAAGCTGTCAGAACCCTGGGAGTGTGAGTGTCTTTCAGGGCTGGTAGTTCTGGTGGATGAAGGACAGCACATTGTCCTTGGACAATTTCTCGGGGTCCATCCGTGTCTGGGAATCGTGAACGATGACCCCGTCCTCCCACGCCCAGAAGAGCCGCTCCGAGTGGCAGACGCTGAGAGGACACAAATAAGATCATCAAGGCTACTACGAAGGTAAAAGTAACATTTGCTGACGTACCCACGTCCCACTACCATCACCTCCACTATAAAACCGACAACTTCTGATACAGACTTCAATTATCAAAATGTTCCAACTCATAAAAGCCAATGGCTTTATGTCTAAAAACATTAAATCAGGAATAAATTAATTGTGTTGTAATATCGGTAGAGAGGGCAGTACATACTGGAAGGGGGCAACAGCGCCGGGTGGCAACGTGTAGGTGGAATCCTTGGTCATCTTATTAAAGAAGAACTTCATCTTGGACTTCTTGCTGTATGCCATAGTCCACGGTTCTGTTGGATGGAGAGGAGATGTAGAGGAAGGTTGGTGTTGGAGATATTTCGCACTCTCCTTTTCACACATTTCTAATGCAAACATACAAACCCGACCATTCCACGACTGTACACACGTACACATTTAAAATGTTATATTGGCACACAGGATTGAGCTATTACAGAGGTTCTACATGGTTTGAGGACATTTAAAGGATTTAAAAAAAAAACATCATATCCACCACATGACTAATATAATAATATAACTGTGAAACTGAACAGAATTTTGCAAGTTGTTTGCCCCTTTTTGGATAGGCCAGCAATTTGTGAGCATCAATCAACACACATGGAGATAACCAGGCACGAGTTTCAAACACAGCTAAACCTCATTAGCAATATCAGTTACAACAGCTAAGCAGAATTAAACTACCATTTTCTGGCACTGAGCTGCAGCACTCATGGAAATCACACACACACACACCAACACACCAACCATTGGCAGTCTTGATGAAGTAGAGGCCCGTGGGAAGGAAGTGTCGGTCGTCTCTGCCGGTGTAGGACAGGCGAGGGACTCCTCCTGAACTCTTTGTCACCTTCATCTCTAGTCTGGATGAGGAACAGCAGAAAATAAACAAACAAAAAATCCTCAACACCTGGACTCTAACAAACACTGACATATGACACGATATATTCCACAGTTCAGGTCTAAATAACAGCCATCGTCTCGTACCTGACAAAGATCTTCTCCATCTCCTCCAGCCTATACACCTCCTTCACTCTGTGTTATGGGAAAACAGATGTTACACTAAAATAACACAGACATCCATAACATAGAAACCTACTCCCTTTCGGGTTCCTAAACACTTCTGCGAACCAAATTCCCGGACTTTTCCATAACAGTTACCACACCAATATTTGTCAGTATCTATAGTAAAAAGCTAAAATATGAGATTCTAATGCCTCAGGCCTTGTATTCACTATTCATTATCAATCCTCCAAAAGGTGACTGGATCTACCGGTAGCCAAGCTTCATGTTTAACACTTAATATAACAAAAGATTATGAATATACTATTTCCATGACATTTCAAAATGTTTGAATATGTAGAACGTTCCATAACTGTTGCCTGGACAGCAGTTTTCATATTTCGTAACAGCTTTCAGTGACAACAGGATCCCTGCAGCGCAATTAAAAAGTGGTGTTCAAAAGAGTTGACTTCAAAGAGAGTAGAATACTTTTTTTTACCTGATAGGGTTCATGTCTGGTCGGCTGGGCTTGGACACTGCCTTCACAAACTTCTCAGCCATCTGGATCCTGGAGACACAATGGGCCTCATTTATTAAACTACATAAAATTGGTATGAAAAGCAAAATGCAATCAAAACGCTTCAACGGCTTATCGAGGCCTGTTGACAAAGGCTTATATTAGCAGATATGTGGTTATTGCTGTTTTGGCGAGTATGGCTAGGTTTAGACACGGTGATGGAAAAGCAAATGAGTGAAGTGACATTGTCCTACCTTTGGTTGAAGTGCTGATCTCTAACGTCAGTTCCATTGAGTGTTAGGGCATCCAGTACATGTACTGCGTTGATTCTCCGCTGCGCTTTGCCCTGTGGACGAAACATGTAACACTTGTTAAACCACAGCCACAAGCAGCGATGGTGGGACCCTCACCCTGATATAGTAAAAATAGTGCCCAGTTCAGGTGTATATCATTATAGCCATAATACCGCAGCTCTATATAGAAATGGAGCCAAGCAGAAAGAGTTGGATTTATTTCAGTCCTCTTCCACTCCTGGTTCCCATATTTCATCTATTTTGCCCCTCAACTCTCCAGTCCCTCCTCTCACCTCGCCCTTGAGCTCCTGAACAATCTCCACACTGAGAAGTGTCTCTCTGGGCAGCTCCAGCTTGAAACTCTCCAGTTTCCTCCAGCGCAAAGGCATCTTGCCATCCCACGTGTATATCTGAGACTTCTGTAAAGGGTAAGAAATAAGGGGGCAATGGAGAGAACAGATAAGAAGAGAATGGTTGAAAAAAGGGTTATCGTGCACAGAGACAGTCAAGTCCCTCACCCCTGGAGGCAAGTATGCCTCCACTGGCCTAGAACCCGCAGAGATTTCTCTGCTGGGTTTCCTCTGCTCAGGCTCCCTCACTACATTACCACTGTCTAAATAGTGAAACGCCCACTCAGCTTTTTTCCCAAAGCAATTGAATCAGTCCTGAGCACAAAATAGTTTGATTTGATGATACTGAGTGTCCCATTAATGTTTAGGACTGTATAGCTAGTAGCAAAGGATGCTACCAGAAAGTGGAGGAAGCAGACAATAGATAAGGACGCCTTTGGAAATTACACATTGTTCCTTATGAAAACAAGAAGACGATTGTGGGAGTTGTGTGAGGATTCAAAGTTCACATTGATACAACTATGACTTCTGTTTATCAATACAATACTGCTCAAACAAGAACAGACATGATTAGGGAAATATAATTTGTGTTCTAATCTACACTGCAAGTTGAAGTTCAACAGTGCAAAGGTAGAGAGGAGTGAAATGGCTCATCCTGACTGATTGACCTGAATTTGACTCAACGACCACGGCACCGGTGAGGAAAAAAACACTGAATTGGGCCTTAAGTGGTGTTTTCCGTTTCTTTAGACTCACCCCGAGTGCTAGCAGAAACATCTGCTCGCCACCTCCCACAATGCACCGGTAGTCCAGGACATGATGCACCTTTTCTAGTGTGTTGGAGCTGAGAGGTGTGAGCTTACTCTGGAGCCACTCCACATCTGAACCCTGGAGTTGGAACAGAGGGAGGGTGAAGCAGGGACATTGAGACACATAATTTACAGGTGGAAAACACTACCGGTGCACATAACACCACTGTATCATATGCAATAGGTGTCTTTAGTCCTAGATATCAACTGACCTTGATCAGTTCGTAGAATTTCAGCTTGGGGTCTGAGGAGGCAGGAGTGACTCTGGCCTTATCAGGGATCTGGAAATGGATAAAGACACACACTGTATTTGGGGGGGGGAATCACTTTAGTTCTATTAGTTTGGTCATAGTCCACATTCAATGTAGTACAAGTATCCCAGTTTCCCTGCTCACCCCCCAGAGCTTCAGACACTCCTTCCTGATGTCGGCTTGCCTGGACTCTGAAAGGTTCCTGGAGACACACAGCATCGCACAATCAGTTGCGCACACAAACACAACTACACACACTTGGCTACACTGAAATTGAGAGAAATTCACATAGAGAAATGTAGAAGATAAGTAACTCACGGATCTAACACGTATGCATGGATCTTGGCCAAGGCCTTGATCTGGACTACACAGTGGCTGCAGGGAGAATCAATTCAACCTCCATCAGTCACTCACTTTGAACATGCAACGGTAAAAGCCTTTCTGCATGTCCATCATGTGTCTCTACCTCTCGTTAGAGTTGACCATGTACTGGTAGAAGTCAGTGTCTTCCTTGATGAGTCTAAGGGGCACCACCTCAGTGACATCAGTGTCTGTGTTCTTCAATTGGTTGAGTTTCAGGTTGACTTTGAACATGTACTCCCTTACAGCGTCTGAGCCAGGCTTTAGACTGCGGCACACTATGTACCTATGGATGGCAGGAAAGCAATGTAAGAGGAGAGATTTACAGCTGCACTAGGTAAGATGTTTATATAAAAATACATCTGTCTTATCAGTCACAATAGCAAAGTGGAATTGCATCAGAGTGGAATGTCCCATTCCCTCTAATTGAGACCAGGCCCGGACTGGCCATCGGGAGAACTTTTCCCGGTAGCCGGGTCTGCTGATTGACCCACAGAATCAGGCCACTGTTCAAAGCAAAAGCAACATGGGGCAGCCTGGATGCCACATTCAGTCAGATCTGGCTACAGTCCCCCCTCCCCCATCTGCCTTTCACATAATGGTATGATCTCTGCCTATCATGACACGTGATTGGTTTCACGCATGTACCGATAGCCAATCCGAAACTGCCGTCACAAGACGTGGCGGAAGCGAACTCTGCAATATTTAGTCATTTTTATTTTTCTTGATAATACTGGAATATGGACAGTGACACCAGTCACCGTTCATATAGAGACCTTGGCAGGAAAACACAATGTTCCAACAAGTGGGAATATCAGGTGTGTTTTAACAACGCATATCGATCTATAGCCGCTCGGGACTAGCAACTTTCCACAGAGATTCAAGCTTTGAATCCAGATGGGCTAGAAAATGCGAAAACCCGCCTATTTTGCACAAGACTCATCCACAACTTCCCAGATCATCTAGTAAGATCTGCGCTGCACCAAGTGGCGAGGAGAGAGGGAGAAGAAAAGGAAGGTTCTTCAAGACTCAAGTCTCTAAAATTACTGATTTGAGAAGAAAGTTTGTGTCACAAGTAAGTTAGCTATAGCACAGCATTAAGCCATATTTTCTGTTTTAGATTGGGCAAAACTAGGCAACCCCTTAATTAAAATATTAAATTTCTTTGCTCAATGGTTATTTTATTTTTATATGTGGCCGTCCGTCCATAGACTCACCAGCTAGCTGTGATGTCAAAGAAAACAAATTTTGCTAAATTCAAATCTCAATAGTCTGACATGTTGAGTGTAACGTGAGATTATAAAATCCATGTAGTACTGTAGTACAGCCCTGATGAGAAACAACTTTTGAGATGGTTATTAGTGCACCAAAGGGGAGGGAGAGTCATGCATTGTTATATTTGAATACAGAGAAAGTGAGAAATTCTAGTGAATGTAAATAGCTTTTTAAAAAGTTCTGTCTGTCAAAGAGGAGCTCTCCTCATCAAACTCTCTCACTACAGGTCAGTGAAACCACATCTAACAAACCAAATGCAAGCGCACTCTGCTAAACACACAGAATAGAAGCGCCAGCAGCAGCTGATATACCAAGCCCCGCCCTCATGAAAATGTCAAAGCCATCAGGTGCTTGTTCTTTAAAATAAAATAAAAAGAAGAAGAGGAGAAGCGTTACAAAGATAAGGTATGTGATGTCATCATGAATGTTTAAGTTTTGTGTAGTAGTACCTAAGCTAACTTAAATAATTCCATTCATATTCATAATATATTCATATATTACACTATGGGGTTACTACTGGCTAGTTAACATTAGCAAGTACATAACTTCTTAAAGAGTTGTCAGCAGCAAAACAGCATTAGTGTTCTTTTTTCCACCTTGATCGACTATGAAATAGATTGAGAAGAGCAGCAGCATCCTTTCACTTTGATAACTGTTTATAGGCTAGCTAACATTACAACATTACAGCATAGATATAATCTCGCCTAGGACGGCAAAAGGGCCAGAACCACCATTGAACACAAGGCTTCCAGTTGAAGGACGGTCTCTGTAACCACTAAGACACCTTCCCCTGAACAGGTTACCAAAACTACACTCTTTGCAGATTGGGTACACATAAACGCACAAACAGATTCACACAGCCCTACCTCTCAGAGTTAGCAGGCCTGCTGGTGATAGGTTTGAAGAGGGAGACCCTGTCGAAGCAAAGGTAGAGCAGGTAGACCAGACCTACACTGAAGGGAGTGAATAGGTCAAAGGTCTTGCAAACAAAATGGCCACCTGGGGGAGACAAACAGCACCATTATAACTCAGTGGTCTGGCACTACTCTTGGATACTAAGACTAATACCGTTACATGTTGCCCACACAAGCATAAATACATGCACACTTATATAAAAGGTGAACTGTTGAGGGATAAAACACAAAAAGGAGTCAGTGTTCCGACACATTTTCTATTTCAAAATTCCACACTTTTTCAAAACCTTAATTACTTGAAATAATGAATTATTTTAATTTCCCGTGGAAAGACAGTAGGACTACAACAACATAACATGTGAAAATTATTTATTGGGACTGAACATTTTCTTTAGGTTTACAGATTTCTTTCAGCAATTCCCATACTTTACGAGCTGGACATACTTTGTCAGACTTTCAAGACCTGTGTAGGAACCATGGACAGACGACTGGACAGCCTGACGGACTAACTATCTGAATCACACGTGCACACACACACGTACCTGTCCTGAGTGTAGACATGGCGGTGAGGAACTGACAGAGCAGCAGCTGTTTGGTCAGGATCTCCTGGAGATTCTCCTGACCCCCCACAGAGAAACCCTACCAATCACAGAGACTTATCACAAAACAACCAAAGCAAACACTAAGCAGAAAGCTGTATACCTTAGTACAACCCACCAATAGCAGACAATCTAGTGAGCAATGTGAAACTCATCATCCTAACAATGCAACAATGCACAATGCCATGGGACGGTTCCTATTGTAAATACATATGTATTCATAGTAGTGTGAACATAGCCTTGTAATGATGGTTATGACATTATATGTAGTATTCCTGGGTTTATTTCAAAGTTGCAGTACGATATTACTATATTTTCCATCTGGCAACCCCGGGGACAGAGCACCTCAATAAGAGCTGGGCTCTGTGTGTTCGTCAGTGCTGGAGGAGTCTGTGGGTGCATCTGTGCATCTATGAGGATATATGCACAGAATTAGCCTCAATAAGGCGCTACATGGCGTTGAGATTGGTCTTGTTAGCATGTATTTGTTTACTGAAGTTGTCGCCGCCGTCGAGGGTGGTTACAGCAGCTCCCACTTTTTCTACGTATTCTGTACTTATATGCTAGTTTTTCGTAGGTTTTTTCATTTGTTGTTGATATTGAACTTTTCCAACATCCTTCCCAAAAAATTATTTGTATTATAAACATGTAATTAAACTTTAATCAGTCTAAAAAAATTCTATCAATTAAATGCACATTATTCTTTAAAATGCGAATTCACCATTTTCGAATACTAAGAGCGCTTTCACACCAGCCTTGTTTAGTCCGCTTGAATCTCACTCTGGTGCGTTTCCCCACTGGTGCAGTTCTTCTGTGCAGGTGAGAACACAGCAATCGTACTCGGGTGCGCACCAAAAGCGGACCAAACAAGCAGACCGAGACCTTGTTGAGGAGATGGTCTCTGTATGCTTTCAAACAAACTCTGGTGCGGTACGTTTGTGGTGAGAACGTGATCCGGCTTCAATCCGATCCAACTGCAGAAAGCACTGCGCATTTTTTGACTAGACGAGCTCCCGTAGCGAGCTACGCTGTGCATTAAGGGATGAGGAAGACGAGCATTTCACAACATGCGAGCATGATGAGAAATCGCGGACAAACGTGGAGTCATGAGGAGGTGCAGTGCTTCATAGAGATTTGGTCGGATGAATATGTAAGCTCACAACTTTCGACAACACACAACAACTGCGAAATCTTCTCTACTTCCCAGAGTTTCTTTCGAGTTTTCCCACATGGACCAATTGGAGAGCAGTTCAGGAACTACTTTATTGCTCCCGCCTGAGGCACATCTGACCAATGAGCGACAAACGTTCTCACGTGGATAGTGCGGCTGCATTTTGGTTCGCTTCACCAACCCATCAACTGATTCGGACCAGAGCAAACGAATAGGTGTGAAAGGGAACCTAACCAGTTGAAAAACAAAACAATGTATCATTCTCGCATCTGGTGCGAACCAAGAAGCAGACTAGAAGTGCACCATCAGGTGTGAAAGCGCCCTAAGGTCCGCCCTAAAAGTTGGATGTGTGTATGAGTTAAGCTCACCCCATCTGCCATGAGGAAGTGCAATCCTCTCCTCTCCGTGCTTTCCATTACAAAGTTTCGGAAAGCGTTCACGTTTTCTGGACGAGTGATGTCACCGTCCCCATCCACCCCTCCTTCACCTGGGACACACAGAGAGGGCAAGTTTTCACAGGGACGTTCAGCTGGGACTTAATGTTTTCTCTGTTTTCCCCCTGTGCGTA
>OMOT01007061.1:0-10736 GCA_900312575.1 Acanthochaenus luetkenii
CTCTCGTTCTAGCTGAGTAGAGGGATGGCTGTCCCTGGGCTCTAGCGCCCCTAAAGGAACCTGCCCACCCTGCTCTACTCCACCCAACCTCCCTCTGTCCGGCACAATATGTTAATAATCATATATTTATTGTAATGTTACTGAAGGGTTATGCTCATTATTCTGGTACAGACCGTTCCTGACAGTGTCAAAATAACCAACACTCATACACTAGATGTAAACATTAACTTATGATGACTCGCTTGGATGGCTAGCAGCATCACTGTTAAACTGGCCAATTGCGTTGAAGTCCATCCCTTGTACGGGGCGTGCCCAGCCCAGGAAGTAACCTGTCTGAACACGGAAGTCTCGGGCACTCTCGTGGTGGCTATTGACCGCAAGAGTCCAGCGCTGAGCATTACTTGTGAAACCTGAAACCTGCAACCTTGATAAACGAAACCCAAACAGAGAGAAGTTGTCTTACTTTGTTTACTATTACTAAGTGACCGACAGTAGAATAAAAGAACCGGGGCAGGGCTAAGGGGACACAGAACCTAGAGCCTAATATTACTGTATCGCATTACAAAGCAACTAATTTTTTAAATGAGTGAATTATGACTCTAGTGTCGACTGTATTGGTGGTGCATGTGATCTTTATGCATCATGCCCGCAGGATAGGCATTATTGAGAAGCTGGGATTTAAGTCAGGCTTTATATTTGAGACTGTTATAGAATCCCTAATTTGGGCAGGCTGGCTATTCTCCAACAGTGGACAGGAGAAGACCGTGCCACCAGCTGAGTCTTTGATTATTCTCTTGATAGGCTTTTCCTAGAGGCACCTGGGACACCACAGAATATAGCACCGCCGTAGCTGGAATAATAAAGACATAAATCAATTGCCCAGCATTATGAAAGGACAGAGTTCTTAACTTTTGCTGTGCTTCAGATGTAAAAAGGTGCAGTTTGGGAAATGCTTTTCATCTGCTTGCTAAAAGGCAGATCAGAATTCAACGTGACATAAAATAAGATCACATGCTCAGAGTCGGTTGGAACAAAACTGCAGGATATCCAGATAAATAAATGGATATGAGTTTGGGTTCACAATCTCTCTCTCCTGCTTTCCTGCTGAGATATCCTTAGCCATCAATTTTGTTAGAAACTCATGGATTTTCACTCATTTGTGTGTGCACACACACTCGCACATTTCACACACACAAAGAGGGGGGGGCAAAGTTAGACAAGAATAACAAAAAAGTCTGATTTATAAAGACCGATAGAGCCAGTTTAAGAGTAGTTCGTTAGTCTTCCTGCCTTGCTCACGTCCACATAGCGACAAGTGTGATTAAAGCAACATCCTGTTAGCCTCTGTACCATTTATCAGCAGCAGCACATTCCACTGGCCTCACTTTGTACTCCTACATTGTGTTACGTTTGTGTATGGATTGGCCCCAGATGATAAATTACACACTGTCCAATTTGTGCACGATTTGGTGTGTGAGAAAGACAGAGAGGGAGACAGAATGGGACAGAGAGTTACAAGAGTGAACATAATGAAAAGGTCATGTCAATTTAATATCCCTGGTGTCCTCCTCAATTGTGTGCTCATGCATCCGTAATGGTTAACCCAGACGTGACAGACATGGCAATACATACATACAAACACACACACACACACACTCACACACGCACACCGAATGGATCAATACACAGATTTTGTAATTGAGATGGTGCTTAGGAGTATCGACTGTATGTGTTAGAATATACTGATTTATTCCTACATGGTGCTTTCTCACATGAATTATGACCCTTTGCTTTCCCTTTGTTATCAGTTGTTCTATATAGTTGGCTTGCATGATATTTGCTCGCCCTGTTCTCATGTCTGTATGGGATTTAGTTGCTTGTTTAGTTTCTTGCATCATTGCTTTGTATGTCTGCTTAAAGGAATACACAGAGTTTTGGGGAGATTGGCCCGTTAGTCGAATTACTAATAAGTGATGAGAACATAGACACCAAGATCATCCATGTGTCCCCAGTAGACCGTCCATGCTAACTCTTCTACGTTGAGTGTTAGTGATCCAAAGTAAGAACACTGACCTTTTAGTAATAAAAAGTTGTTAGCTGTTTTTATTATATGGTCTGTAGATTCATAAATGTTACATTAATTGTCATTAATTCAATATAGCAACCACATACTCATTCTCTAATGGAAAAGTAGACCCTTAATTTTTATAGCTGTGTAAATTTGAGCAATTTCCTACATAAAACTGCCAGACATATCATTTAAGATGACTTAACATTTAGCTTTAGAGCTGCTACATTACTCACTTTTGAGATAAAGCTAACTACCCATTATCACTCAACATAGTGTATGCTTAAGAGTTAGCATGGCACAGAGGAGCAAACGATCTACCGGGGACACATGGATTATGGGGGGCGGCAGTAGCTCAGGAGGTAGAGCTCCCGTCCCGCAACCGCAAGGTCGGCGGTTCGAGTCCAGCTCCTCCCGGGGATAAATCTGTCGTAGTGTCCTTGAGCAAGACACCTAACCCCAAAGACACCTGCTCCCCGGGCGCCATAATGGCAGCCCTCTGCTCCGGCCCCCCTAGCATGTGTGTGTTGTGCAATTACTTGTGTGTATCCGGGGGGGATCCGTGATGGGTTAAATGCAGAGAATAATTTCACTAAGTGTGTGCGGTGCTCTGTGCATGTGTGTGACAATAAAGGATAAATTATTATTATTATATTGGTGTCTATGTTCTCATCACTTAACGGGAAAGTTGACCAATTAATCTCCCAAAACCTTGGTGTAATCCTTTAAAGTATTGCTTTGTGTGTTTGTCGTTTGCATTCTGCCACTCTTCTTTCTTTCTCTATTACACTGACCTGTTTGACTTCTACCACTACTTATGTGTTGTAGCCTCCTTTTTCGTTCCTCTCCTCTTCCTGCAGCTGAAAATCTTACTCCCACCTCTGTTCCTCCCTACTCTCTCCTTGCTCTCGCCACCTCCCGTCCAGTGTTATGCAATGTGTATATCCTAAATGTCCCTGGTCATCCCTCTCCCTCCTGCTGCGTAGCTTCATCTCCCTCTGCCTCGTCTTAAGGGAAATGTCAAATCAATTACAAAAATAGGTTTGAGCTACAATTCACTTACTTATTATAGCATATACAATCTCAATCATGTTTATACAATGGATATCATAACCTTTTAAAGACAAAAGGTTTTCAGTTGTCACATTTTGAAGACAATCCAATTCCTGATTTGACTGCAGGTGAATTGAACCCATTCCTGTTACACATGAATAAAATATCTGATTCATGTGCAGCACAGGTCTCTTCATAGTTGTGTATACAGGGAAAACGTTTTTTAGACAGTTGGAGATCAGATTGGAGATCAGATTGGAGATCAGATTGGAGATCAGATCGGTCCTTTTCCTTTAAATGTTCACATTTTAGCCAAGCAAACAAGAACCCCCTCCTACCTATAACATGCATGTTTGTCTCTGTCACCCAAGCAGATATACAGTACATGTAAATAAGGAGGTGCTGAGTTGCTTAGACCACGTCATACATTTGACATTGAGAATGCATTTCAATGTTTGCGATTAGCATGACCCTAAGGTCCCTAATGCTCTCCTGCATATGAAATACACAGGGGTGTGTTTGGCTACATGCTTGCTCTTCCATCCTTGATTGTGCTTTCATCATTTCTCTGATGTCCCATTTTTCCAATTTCCCCCTCCTTTGAAACAAAACACATTACTGCTCACCTCCCTTCTTCTCCAGCTTTTTCCATGGGTTCCGTTACAAAGTGGCTCTCTGACACAGCCTTCTTAGCTGCTCCTTTAACATCTATTCACTTACTGTATTTTACAGTACCTCTTTCCTATATTCCCTGACTGGTCACGCAAGAGAGTGTGTGTGTGTGTGTGTGTGTGCGTGCGCAAGTATGTGTAAGTGCATGCTGCAGGGGCGGTCCATACATACACTCTGAGAGCAAGGTAGAGAAGTGTCAACAGTGGCATGTATTAGCAACATGTATTGCTAAGCTCAGAGCACGGTCCTCTGCCTATAGCTCTGGGGACCTGGAGGCCTTGAGGAAGTCCAGATATGACCTACGGTAAGCCATCAGAGATGCCAAGAGAGCCTACAGGGACAAGTTCACATCAATGGAGCTGAAGTGGAGAGAGTGTCCTGCTTCAAGTTCCTCGGTGTGTTCATCAATGATGACCTCTCCTGGTCCAGGCAATCAGATGCGGCAGTAAAAACTGCCCAAAGGGACCTATACTTCCTGAGGAGACTCAAAAAGTTTGGCATGTCTGTCAAAACTCTCACCAGGTGCACCATTGACAGCATTCTCACTGGCTGCATTACTGCCTGATACGGCAGCTGCTCCGCTGCTGATCGCAAGGCCCTCCGAAGGGTGGTGAAGACAGCAGAGCGCATCATTGGCTGCCACCTCCCCTCCATGCAAGGCATCTACCACACAATGCCTTAGGAAAGCACAGAAAATCATAAAAGACTACAGCCACCCAGGCTATGGACTGTTCTCGCTGCTGCTGTCTGGTAGACATTACCGGAGCATCCGGGCACGGACCACCACACTCACTAACAGACCATCAGGCTTCTCAACCAGCAACATTAAACTCAGTGATCACATTGATCATATTGATCAATATGATCACCCCAATGTATGCTCTAGTCACTTCCTATGTACATTAATTGTACATCACCACAATTTAGTGTACATCGGTACTCCTTCACTTTATATTTATAATATTTAATACTCTTATTTCTACTGTATATTGTCTATATTCCACATCTTTTCTGGATCTGGAATTGCTGCTAATGTTTGACTGATATGTATATTTTTGCTACTCTTGCCCTTAGTTGTGATCCTTTTAACTATTAATATGTTGTATACCTACTACATAGTTGTTGCTTGTCATGTCCTACGAATTTCACTGCTCAGAATGACCTTGTGTTGTACTGTGCACTTGAGAAACAAAACACTTTGACTTTATTTTGAGAAACAAAAGCACTAACAATTCCACTGCCATGAGATAGAGGCTACCAATCATGGTCTCATTTGTTGACGTTAATTATACCAAGGTACCACAATTAATTTGACAATGATATGTTGTGTAAATATTCTACACATAGCACCTTGCAACTGCCCTTTGACTTTTGTTTCTCCTACAGTGACCTGTATGACTTCTACCACTATTTCTACATGCTGACCAACGTCCTGTTTTACGTGAGCTCGGCCATCAATCCGGTCCTCTACAACCTGGTGTCGGCCACATACCGCCAGGTCTTCTTCTCCACGCTCCGCTACTTCTGCATGCCCTGCCGCCATTCGCCCAGGAGGCATCGCCGCGCCCTGACCCGTCACTCCATCAGCATCTCCAGCAGCCACACCCTCTCCACCAACATCATCAAGGAGACGGCGTACTGACTGGCATAAACCCGCCGGCTTCCGCCCTGTGACTGCTGGTCGAACTTCATCCAGGAAACTCTTGTAGTTGTTTGGAGGCTAGCATAGGGTCAACATCACCATCAATCCTGAGTTTGGGGAATCACACATGACAAAATGTGACGAAGGAAGGAAGGAAGGAAGGAAGGAAGGAAGGAAGGAAGGAAGGAAGGAAAGGACTACACTTTTATGGAAAGAGAGAAAGAAAGAGCATTTTCTCTATGCTCTGTGTTTTGGGTGAGCACCTACTGTATGTACAAACCTGGCTTTGATGTTTCGTTGGGATTATCAAGTGGGTATAATCATAATTTCTAGCCTCGCTAATATTCTCAAGAACAATCGGCTAATGGGACAGCTGACCCTGCTGACTATAAATAGCCACTTGTGACTATAATATACTGTATATAACTGTTTTACAATCTCAAAGAATCGGTGGTCCCCTATGTTGAACAGTATAATGTGGTTAATATCAACTGTCATCAAAGGTTATGAGCA
The DNA here is from genome assembly GCA_900312575.1 of Acanthochaenus luetkenii. Classification (NCBI taxonomy): domain Eukaryota; kingdom Metazoa; phylum Chordata; class Actinopteri; order Beryciformes; family Stephanoberycidae; genus Acanthochaenus; species Acanthochaenus luetkenii. The sequence continues at coordinate 5,949 of OMOT01007061.1, forward strand.
CAGATAAAATACTTCCAGAGCAGAAAGTTTGAATGTCTGAATTCGATACCTGCCTTTGCTACGTTTGAAAACCAGTTAGAGAAACATGTTGAAATGTGTCTCAGTTGTTCAGCCAATGAGCCTCAAAAATATTTTGAGGGTAGATAGACTATCAATTGCAAAACTAAAACAAAGCTCTATACACGTGGCCTTGTAACATGCCATTGACTGTGAATGTTAGTGGTCTCTCAAACATAGAGGGGATGCAATTTGTGTAGAAAGGATCTCTTGCGTTGTTGCCTCTAAACCTGCTCAATTGTGCCAACTTTGTAAGCTTTTTGCCATTTTTGGCAGAATGTTTATTGGAGATGTGTCCAGGCTCAGTGAAATGCCAGTATGAAGACTATGCTTACACTTTGGAATATGAATGTCCATGGGTAAGACCACATCATACATTTTACATTGAGAATGTGTGTAAATAGTGCAGACAGAGCTTATGATTACCTCTGGTACTTCTCTTAATCTGCGTTCATAACACCCATTAAAAATCCTGAGCCAACCTAATAAGTGGGTAGACAGAGAAGAAATGGCTGCAATTGAGTATTTGTACATATCAGCATTAACAGTGTGGAACAAGTGACGCATATGTTGGGAATGCATCGCTTTGATTGTATCTATAAAGTGCTCTACACATTTTTGACCCAAAAAACAAGTATACAGTATATGTATGCATGTATGTACAAACAATTGGTGTATTTTTCACTGCTTTGATGTTGCCTTTCATACCATTACATCATTTTGATGAGCAAACACAGTTAAACACAGCAGTGAGTGCGAGGTAGCATTCATTGAAAATAAACAGGAAAAACTTGACCAGGACGATGGATGCAACAATTCTCCACGTTTATTCCTGTAGTCTCTCATGTAAAAGTTGTAGAGAACTGGGAAGCTTTGAATGGCTGGAATCAACCCATTTTACACCTGCCAGGTGGAACAATTGCTTAACAAAATCACATCAGTAGGGAAACAAGGAAGCGTGGGAATCAGATTGGTTGGTCATGTTGCTCGCAGTGTGAACGCAGGGTGAGGGAGTATGTATACATGTCTGCAGTGAGGTGTAGGTGTGTACAGTGTACAGTAAATGTGTGTGGGTGATCCTTTTGCCACGTGTCCACGTGTGATGCTTTGTGCCAATGTACTGTGTGTAACATATATGTAATTTAGCCGTAGATGTGTTTTTACTGTACAAGTCACTGTTTTTAAGTGTCTGCTTTTATGAAAACATACATGTGATCAATGAATCAGCAGCACTGGAACTTTCAGTCCACACAGTTATTTGGTACAAATAGAAATCAATGGATTTCATCATAAGAGGCTGTAGTAAAATACTAACTATTTCAGCTTTGTTTTGAGGGTTGCCAAGTTAAACATCAAAGGTTGCTTAGATGTGCAATGTGTCAGATGAATGTATACTGAGTCCCATAAAAGAGTGGAATCAATTTAGGATTCTTGAATTATGACTGTGAAAATTGTAGCTTTATTGATAAAGATTACATACCTGCCAACGTTAGGCTGTGGAAAAGATTTTCTGGGGTATCGGCAAATGGCCCACCCTCAACGCCCCGGCCCCCATATAACCCTACACCACAGATCAATAGAATAAATACAAGGATGTGAAAGTAAAATTACTTTTAATTAGTCTTAAATTCATAGCTCAAAGTAAAATAAATATTTGTAAAAACATACAAAATGTACAAAAAAGTGATAAAAAGTTAACATAGAAAATGTACATCACAAAAATATCACAAAGTGCAAACATAAGAGAGAGAGAGCATGAGTGAGTGAGTAAATGTGTCTGTGTGTGAGTGTATATGTCTGTTGAGGAACCATCATTGCCAGGAAGACCTTAAAAAGAAGAGGAAGGATGAAATGATGCAGGACTAATCTCCAGAATAATAACTGACCTGGACTGTTAACAAATAACAAGAGTAGTCTTTCTTTTGTATTCAGAGGCAGCAGCCATTGTTGAAGTGCTCTACGCTAAAGTCAGCCTACATAACGCATGGTGTTTGCTGACGCGGCCAGTGGTTAGAAAGGGTAAGGTCTCTGTCCAAATGGACTGAAATTTAGAACCGTATTCCTTCTTCTTAGCAGCTTCATCCATTTTCAGTGGCAAACTGAGCGGAGTGGAGGACTTGAAATAGACTTGAACGTCAGGCAGGCTCGTTTGCACATTCTCACCTCTGCCCCTGGGTTGGGTTGCCAGGTACCACGACACATATCCCCCACAGAAACCCAATTTGACCTGTATCACTATGAAATCGGGAGATTAGCGGGAGAAATTGCCAATCGGGAGCACAGCGGGAGAAAGGGTTAAAAATAGGGAGACTCGGAGTGTTGGCAGGTATGAGATTACCAACTTTTGGGAAAATGATCTCTTTGATCAAATTACTGTAGTTGTGCAAAAAGATGATCAGTGGCGGTTTCACCTCTATGTATCCAGTAGTTAGCGCACTTTGATGTCTTATGCTAACACAGTTCAGACGATGGTAAACTAGATTGTACCATCCACGAAACGTACAGTCGTACAGCACTAGCAGGAGAGATGACAGAGAGATGACACTGCTAGTCTTCTCCTTGCATACCAGTAACTTTGTGTATTACTTTAACTACATCATGACATTATTCCGTAGTTTTTTTCATGGTACTCTCAATTACTGATAATGATGAATTGCTGTGCCTTGTGTTGGTCGATAAGTCATTGTGTTTCTGTTGATCTGTACAGTATCTCCGTGCTGTTGCTTTATCTGTGGAGGCTTTAGCCACTGTATACACTGTACGCTATAATATAACTTCATTCATCCAAACATCTGACTCCCAAACCTACCTAGGTTCACCAGATTGCCATAATGATTGAAATATGTGGGTTAATATTCAAACGTCCTTGTTGATACACACAGTTAGAAGGCTCTGCGGGATTTGGCAGTACAGACCTCTAGGTGGGTGCATGTATCATATCTTGTATATGTACTGGCACCGTATTTCAGTGTATTTCCACCATCAGAACATTTCACTTCTTTGAAATGGAGATTCAGATTGGCCAAGTTCTATATAACAACATGCAAACAGAATGTTATTCCATTTCACTGTAAACTAATAAAGAAGTGAAGATACATATATAATGATGTACTGTTGTGTTGTTTATGTCTCTCCACTGTCTCGTATTCCCACCAGACAGGCTCTCTCACCAGGTACGCAATAATATGTGGTAAAAAAAAAACATTCAACACACACAACACACACTCACCACTTAGCATAGCAGTGTCTGACCTTTTCTAAAGTGCACCCATGAAAATGAACGGCTAAAGGCTTTAATAAAAACAACCAAATCAATCACAGAGCTTATGCATCTGCAGCCCTGGGAAGAGTGTGTTCTTTAGATGCAAGGCACAAGGGCTGTTGTCCAATAAGACATGTCATGTGTCGTACTTCAGATGTTACCGGAGGAATAACCTGGGGCTTCACTTATCAAGCATCTTAGAATAGGAGTGCTGACCTGGGACCAGATTGGCTTTTAAGTCACAGCGAACAGTATAAGGTCATGTGACTTACCCACTAATCCTAGATCAGTACTCCTATTCTAAGATGCTTGATAAGTGAGGCCCCTGGGACGCCATTGTGTTCCCCCATGTGGTGCAGGGAATCAAACCCTACAGTGCACAGTCCATATGAAGAAACAAGGCACAAATATCACCTCTACGTATTTTATTCTGTGATCGATGTTTCCGTCAAAGGACCTTTCTCAAATTCTACCTGGGTGTTTGGATACGTGTCCTGAGAAAGGTCATTTGATTGAAACATTGACCACACAATAACCAATCTCGAGGTGTTATGTATGTATGGAAAGCTTTTTCGCTTTACGCTGTATGATGTAGATGTTGATCTATAAAGAACCCAGAGGAGAATCACTGGGTTATTGGAAAAATATATAGCAGGTATCTGATAGATCAATTGAACTTCAATTTCAACACTGTTGATTCATTTGTTGACATCTTGACAGCTTTTAAGTGACGTTAGGTGAATTTAAAAGGTTATGTTCGATATTTCCATTTCCATTTATGTACTTATTTATCTTTATACAAATTGTATCCACCTTCTTTGATTTGCCCTTTTCCTGGTCTTGAGAGAGCCTTTCTTCATCCAATTTCACAAAATGGTAGATATTGACTGTTTTGTTCCCCTCTTTTACTATTGCATGCAGGGAGTTGGATGTGGGTGTGAAATTACTATTTTCTCCCTTAGTCGTTTCCCGTCCAGTCCACTACTCCATCCTGCCAAGTGGAAATTTAAGAACACCATACAATGACAGAAGATAACAACCCAGTTGCTGTGACTTATGGCTTCTGAGAGGGAGGCATGCGTAGCAATGTTTCCTTTAGCACCGGCTGTGGAATAGCGTTTGGGTTGCTTTTCCACATCCAACACGTTGGAGCAGGGATAACGAGCAAGCTGTTTTTGCCTCATGAACCACAGCCTCACATCCATCTTCTTCTCCCTCTTTGGCTTTCTTTTCTCCATCTCTGTTGCTTTCTAACTCTGGTTATCCTGTCGGCCTGTGCTCTCAACAACTTGGTCCCTGCGGACCTTGTTAGGATTCAAGCAAACAGATAAATGTCATCGGCTCTGCTTTTAAGTTCATACACAGAGGAAGATCCATAAAGACCAATCAACTACTTCACACCACAACAGTGAGCCCCTGTGCGACTGCTTCAGGGCAAAAGCTGACAGGCGCTGTCTTTGCATTTGCAC
>OMOT01007065.1:3755-27736 GCA_900312575.1 Acanthochaenus luetkenii
TAAGAACCACAAGGAATAACTGGAGGCCGGGTGATTGACAGTAAGCAGAGGGTATAGTAATGCGCACACTGATATAACAACACTAAACTCTGCCTTATGAAATAACGACAAAACAGAAACTTTGATAAAACCAAATGAAGGCTTTGTGTTTACTGTGATAGATTATCTAACTACAGTAGTTATATTTCATACTGTACTGAAGTGAAGAAAACTATACATGATATCTCCAACTATGCTTTGTTTTATTTATTTGTACGCAAAAAGTTAATTAAAAGTATGTAATAAAACCACAACAAAGATGTGTGCAGGCGAGGAAGCTAATGCTAACTCAATCACAAAACAAGACGAATAACAACATACCAATCCCCCCAAAAAATTATAAATGCTGACTGTGTGCAACTGGGACACTGTAAAGCAGACGGGCAACCTGAACATCTCTATATATATATATATATATATATACCGTACCTTGGGCTGTTTTAAAGTGAGGATGATGAAAAGCCGAAAAATCTTTAGAAAAACATATTATACCAGGGTGTGTTTTCTGTGAATTGAATTAAACCAGCCATTTTTGCCACGGCAAGCGAGATGAAAGTAGCTCTATAGTGAATAAATTGATGATATTATGGTCACAATTGATTGGTATGATGGAAAAAGATGGGAAAATGTGGTCCAGGTCAAAAACGGTTTATGCAAGAGTTATGCTAACTATGCCCCTATCGATGCACGTGCCTATTAATGTATTCCATTGGCATGCATGGTAAATGAAATAACAAATAAATAAAACAATAAAATAGCAACGATCAGCAAATATCTGCGAAAGTCAGCCGTGAGCACAATACATCCCAGTGTGAGCTGAGCAAAATAAAAGCATCTCACTGACTGGTCTCGTCCACGGCTCCCTTATCCACCGCTTCAACATTGCCCTGGTAATGATACAAGTGTGCTAATGAATCAGTTCGACCGCCACATGGGGCGGCCGCTCATTTTTAGCGGGCCGACGAGGTTGAGAGGCAGAGTGAGTGAGAGAACGAGAGAGGGAGTTGACGCTGAGCCTGCTTCCGTGTTTGGGCATGTCCCCCTGATGAGCCTCGGGTATTATTGTCCCATCATGAGTGTTGGCAGTTCCCTATTAGTTATCGCCTCATTGCTAGGAGCCATAGATGCTGGTAAGTGTTCTCTCTCATTCTCACTCCCACAAGCGCATTATCGTTCTTTTCCCCGTGCTTTCTTTATTCATTAGGACCGAGGGGGGATTATTGTTTGCCATTTTTACCCACACAAGTTTCTACCTCTAGTGGGGCTAGTGATCGAAAGAGACGTTGCCTCACTGAGAAATACATTTACATCATTTTTTTTTTTTTAACGTGACAAAACTAACTGGATAAAAAAAGTGAAAGGATTATTCATATTTAAGTCGATTACACCTCCATGTTCGTATGGGGTCATGACAACCACACGAGTCCCAGCTTAAAGAGCCATTGGCCTGAAGAAATGAGAGCAGGGCCATAGCTTCCTGATATTTACGCGTAATTACATTGAATTGGACACTGTACAGCTTTCCCATGGTGCTCCGACTCATGTAAGTACGTACGCTGGACCCCTGCCGACAGAGCAAATATATACTTCCTCCCATCAGTCAATCCCTTCATCCTTGGTCGACAGTCTCCTGGGAGAGCCTGATATTAGCCAAGACCTAGGCCAGCACACAGGGGGGATTTGAGAGGGTAAACCTCTTGCTTTCATGTCTGTTCCAATGTCCCAGCTTGACACAGTAAAACAAGGGATGGGAGGAAATTGAGTGGACGGATCCAAAATAGAGGCTCCTTCTGACCTTGCCCTCAACAAACACAGGAGAAGTGACTTAACAAAGGGATAAAAAGGGCTCTGGCAGCTTATGCGCCACAACACAAACACCCTCTGAGAATTAAAAAATAGTCCCAAATCATCTTTGCAAGGAATTGTGCGCGACAGTCCTGTTTTTCAGTGTGACGCAATAAGCTGCTCTTATTAAAAGAGGCAACAATGGGAACATGGCTGCTGGACACCTGTGTAATTGGAGGAAGCTGTCATCGCAAGCAAAACTGCGAGGTGTACGGCTGTCGGCGTGATGTCAGGCTCTCTGCAGTGATCAAAGTGACGGAGCTAATTGTCGCCTCACATTTCCACGCTGGAAGAGGCTCTCTGGGCTGCTGAGAAGCTTTCATCTCCGGTTATTTTCTTCAGAACTCCTCCCATCGACATTAAAAAGGCCCGAGGGAGACATTTGGGTGGCACAATAAGAGAAGCGGTAAAGCCGAAGTTGACGTCGCGATGAATACTGGCTGGTATATTTTGGTTTGGCGGAACCAGCGTTCTATTGCATGGACTAATGAGAGCAATGGTCTGATCAGAGAATTTCACAAAATTCACAGAACCAATGATGCACACAAGGACAATTATGGAGTGGGAGCAGTAAGCGACTCATAAGGCTCTTTAATTCCCAACCCAGAAACCCAAGAGTGGATCCTCGCTACAGTACTTGATTTTTGCAAATGACCTTAGATGAGGATAAACCATTAAACAGAGGAAAATCTGATTTTAATCTGATGAGGAAGCAGTCTGAGAGAGAGGGCTGGAGTCTATCAAATGGCAGCGCGTATGATTTATCTGCCTGGAAATGAAATCAATGGCTTTCCTTTTGATCTGCTTCGTCCGACGGTGATGAAGTAGAGCAGGCGCTGGGTCAATACTCCGGTTTGACTTGGGACGTGCACCGAAACATGCAAACACCGCGGACCCTTTACCCCCAGTCCCGGGGACAGAGGGCTAACTGGCTGCTGTGGCGATACACTCTCCCTGGTCTTGACACGGTTTGATTAATCACGGTGGAAACCAGCTAGGGAACAGGAGTGACTAATGACCCATGTATGGCTGTTGATTTAATCAATCAAGAAAAGGTTTTAACCTTGCCAATACTTGGGTGAGACAAGCCCCCATCCCCCCACCCCCCTCCTCTCTCTCTCTCACCAACAGCAGTAGTCATTCATACATACATACTGCCAGATGAGTGTACGGCTCTATTGTCATGGTCCATAGTGAATCATGAGCTTTTCTCATCATCACCACAGTAGCAAACTATTTCTACTGCAGACATCTATTTGTATTCAAGCAAATTGGTAAACCCTGTTATTGTCTGAGTTCCTGCTGAGGTGTTCTGAGGATGTGGGGGCAACGTGATCTTCTGTCAGTAAACTCAAGCTCGCATTGTTTTGCTCGTTTGGAGGTGTAGTACAGAGGTGTAGGCATGGAGGAGCTAGACTCATTTTGATTTATTTTCCCCCCATTATCTAGTGTCAGAGAAAACACTGCCATACTGTGTGATGCTCAACACTATGAGGGAACATATTGACAGGATCACACATGTAACAATGAAACGTGAAGGTAGAAGAACAAAAGCAGAATTATCCAGTAACAAAATAGCTGATGACAAAATAATTGATCCGTTTTACCGATTGAGGTTCTCATTTATTCGCTAGGCAGAATATCGACCCCTTCACAAGGTGTTTCACATCTCCTTACCTGGAAAACTGTTATGGTTGAAGACGTTAGGGCATTTTCTCAACAACCCGCTTTTATCTATGACTATTAAAAGTAGTATACTTCTATTTATTTGCACTCCAACAAATAAAAGGGCCTGCAAGAAATTTTCTGCAGCCATTATCAACTTTACTGCAGTGAAAGACTAAGTGCAGCTCTAGCGACATGTTATTCTGCATGTATTTGTGTATTTTAGTGAATAGCCAGTGTGTCTAGTTTGACCTGTTTCTCATTAATAATAATACAATAACAATAATAAGAATATAAATTAATACAGATTTCCGTCTTGCAATTACAGTGTTTTATGTAGTTTTGTATTCCTTGCAACTAACTGCACTGATTGTATGTGGTTTCTAGTCATTTCTTTATTGTGGTGCAATGTCTACGTAATCGTATAGAACAAGTAAATACATTTATATTGTGGGCAAGAGTGGCACCTCTTCACTAGAGTTATGCAACTTTGTTTGCTGCCTTCTGTCTGTGCGGTCTGCTCATCACCATTTAAATCAAGCCCTGTCAAGTCTAGTTCTTAGGGTGCCCTTTTTTTTTTTATACGGAGATTCTCTCTTCATTAATGTTCATTCCACAATTGTTTAAGCAGATTTTTTTCTGATTGGTGGGGGCCCTAGGTGCGCAGCACCTGATCTACCTATAGGACGGGTCGGCTATGGTGACAGAGCAAGTTGACAGACTAACTCAGCCGCTGGTTGGGGGCAATGAATGCTCCGCCGCAAATGAATCTTTCTATTCACTCACGTTGGGCAAGTTACCATCCGATGCATCCTTGGTTGGCAAGTAAACATCCCGGATCTATCAGTTCTTGTGTTCTTTGTTTGGTATCATACTTTGGCCATTAGATCAGATGCGTCATGAAGGGCAGAAGAACACACAAGAATGCGAACTGAGATAGGGCCCATGTTGTTGCAATTCCTTGATCACCATTAGAGGTCGATTAAACCATAAATTACTTAACGTAATGGATAAACAATTCAGAGTTTCAAGTTGCCTTTAAATTAACCTGATAATTGGACTTCAAAAATGTTCCTATAGATTTTGTGAGTGGGTTTTTCAAAAATCGTTTTTTAAAAGGCAGTTAACACAGTAAAACTGGACTTGATTTGTACCTCTCTCTAAATAACTGCTTACATGCTTCCAATCCAGGCCCTGTACTGACACCTGAGTGTGAAAGGCTAAAGGTTAAAATATATGGGAAATGTGGGGAAAGGGTACAGAGTTGGTAAATGTGCACATTTCCCAAGGTAAATCTATTAAGTCTGTACATTTCCTAGTTAATGTGATTGGCAAACACTAGTCACCGAAGCTCTCTCACCCTTCTATCTGTAACACGATGATTGCACATTGGGTGCACTGCACCTCAGGGTCTTTTGATTAATTTAATCAGATTAAGATATCGACCGAAAGGTATCCGTTGTAGTTGAACCTTATTAACAGGTTATTGGCCTTCTTTAAAATCGAATTTAAACAATTTCATTGAGAGGCAAGCTTGGAGTTTTGAGCATCCACTTCATTTTACACATGGATGGAAATGAGGTGCAGAGTAATGCCTACACAGCTCATTTAACTCATCCCATATGATTCACTTTTCATGGATTTATTTTCAAATCCACTGTGTACAAGAATAATGCATGCCATGTATTTGATATTTTAAAATACAAGGTAAATGTTGGAAAATGTATACATTTACCACAGAGTTGGCAAATTTCTTTACACAAAAGTGATTGAATAAAAAGTGAATTATATGGGACCTTTGAAAAAGATTCAGTCAACTCGTAAAAGTGACACCGGCCTTAATCTGTCATTCATGCTACATGGATTGAAAAATAAAGCATCTTCATAAGTGTTTTGAGGCAGGCCTTTAACTATCACAGGGTGTTGTTCCCAACGTTCAAATTAAAATGAAAAGTCAACATAGTTCTGTGCTAGAACAAATACACAATTAATTATGATCCACCACAATCTTAACCGTTCACTTCCTTCAACTTCTGGATGTAGATTGGGGAAAAAATATCATAATATTGCACTGACATCTACGTGTTGTCAAAGCAATGAACAATTAATCTGTATTAACACATTCCCTCATGTGTCTCTCATATTACCGAAAATAAATACTCAAAGGCAAATTAGTTTTTATATTTTATTCCAAAACCTTCAAAATAAGTTTCAAGTTCAAGAAAGTAGAATAAGCTTAGACACAATGCAAAGCATCATATACAGACGGATAAAATACATTTTATATATTGCAGACAAGCCATGGTGGGTCTTACATATGTACAGTATGTATGTAAACTTTTATGTACAATCTTTTTTACATTTACAAAAAAGCTTTGTTTCTATTTTTATCTTTGTATATATATATTTATATATAGATATTTTAGTATCTATATATATGTACTCCCCACTAGCATCTGTACTACAATAATGAAAAAGAAAAACATTTACATATATGTCAATCCATTTTTTTCTCCTCTTTTTATATTACAAATGTATTTTCATAAAAATATATCTCTGTACAAAAAAAGTTGTTTGTTTCGTTAACATATTATCTTGTCTCAGAGACGTACTTTTTCCAGTTTGCTCTCTCTGCTCAAGTCCACGTTTGTCCACCTCTTTCCACGTAACCCTTTTGGTGTACAGCAAAACAGTTCCACTGCATCTTTGCCTTTTATTCTGTTATTTTTTTGTTTTTTCTAGAGTGTTTGTTGAGGCTTTCAGGGGCCATGGTGCTCTCGCTCAGGTGCTAAGGGTAGAGTTGTTATGAGTTTGGGTCTCATTTCAGAGGCGTGTTGGAGAGATCTACTGGACTGGCATGGAATAATGTCAAGAAAAGAAGGGAAGAAAAACAAACATGGACACTAACATAATGATTTTGTTACATGGCAAAAATACGGAAATGTAAGGTCTTATATAATCTGTAATCAACCATCTAAAAAACATATATTTTTGCTATATAATACTCTTTGATAAGCTGGACATTCTCTTTTCATTCCAAGGATAACACGTATTGGCAAAATTGACATTTGACAAAACTATACTGCAAACAAACGAGCGGTTGTGGGATACAGATACAATGTTGTACAGATAAACTGTGATGCACTCAATGAAAGGAAATATATTCAACAATTGATCAAATCACTCAGTCTATTCTCATCCCCAATCAGAACACAATTCACCCTCCAAATATTGTAAAAACTGAACCCCCCACCCCCATGCTTGAGACAACTGGACATACTGAAATGGGTATGTACGTAGTGATGACACATTGCAATGGAATGAACCTGAAAAATAGATCTCAAACACAGCAGTGTGTCTCAGTCATAGCTGTTGATATGCAGATGGGAGATTACAACAGACTTGATGGAGAATATGGCATACAGCATGACTGATGGACAGCTTCATTTTTCAATGAATGAGTGTGGCATTCTTTACATATGGTCTCTACTGAAAAGTGAGAGGTCTAGCTGCAGGGGTCTATGAGTTAAATGAGGAAGGCTTTAGGTCCAGTCCCTGACAGCCAGAAACTTCACTAAACTCTTTGTGGACTCAAAGACCATAGCTATGGTCTGTTGCATTATAGAGGAGATGGTGAGCATCGGAGAACTCCAAGCTGTGTCTGGCTGATAACGAAAATGAACCTAGAATGAACAGAGTTTCTGTCTTAAAATATGCAAAAAGAACCGGGAAGTAGCAAGCTGCTATCAGAAAGACTCTCTTCCGACTGTCCGGAATTCACTGATCTACATTTTCGTTTTACTGTATTTCACTTTCTTTGAGAACTTTATGGAGTAGTTAAAAGGAAAATATTTCTATAGATGAGCGCCTATTAAGTGAAACTCACATCAGCATGAATTTTAGAGAATGTCTCGTTCCCTATGAAAAAAACGTATCTTAACTAGTGAAACTAGAAGAAGCGAAGTCGGGAGCTGATCTAATAGTGAATCTTTATTTCTAATTCTGAATTTTGATCATTTTCTTTGGTTGAAAAGGTACCTTTTGCAAACCTGCAAAGACATGCACAACACAAACACTCTACAAACTGTAGGCAAACACACAAATTCCAGTACTAATGAGCACATCACTTGCTAAAGGGAGAGAAAAAGAGCTGGGGGAAAATAATGGATAGTTACTTTGAGATGATCCTAACAAGCTCTCTGTTAGACTGTAGGATCAACATGACAATGCAAAGAGCTCCCACCTTCTTATCTTTCTTCTGTAGGTTGTGTGTGTGTGTGTGTGTGTGGGGGGGGGTTGCAGGCAGGTAAACAAATATACGGTATGTTTTGAATACATTAAATTAAACATCAAGATGTCTGATGATGTTTTAGAATCCATGAGAACAAAAATAGAAAGCCAATTGTGCTGGCTCCTCATGTCAATATCAGGGGGTTGTACCAAGGCACTGCAATCCACTCAAAGTGCTTCTTGGGAGTCTGGAGGAGGTAAAAACCATGGAACAGGTATGAGTCTGGCCCTTTAATACTATTTTAGAATTTCAAAACAGAACCCTTGTTGGTAAGAAGGATCACAGTTCTGGGGGCTTATGCTCCAGTATCAAGTTTAAATATAGTCTTAACTCTGTTCAGAGGTAATCAGCTCCTTGGTAGTGGCTAATCAGATTTGTTTGTGAAATACTCAATGCAGTGTGTGTTGAATGTTGCCATGGTAGGAATGGATGGAGGGGAGAAATGTGCCAGAGATTTGTCTTAGTAGAAACTAACTGGAATATGGTGATGCTATCCACTCTGCAAAAATATTTGGGGTAATTCAAAATAAAATAATAGGAAATGTATAATACAACAGCCGCATACAATTATGTGAATTGAATACCAATGGCTTCAAGATAATGCGAGTGCAACTGCTCCTCTCCCTATGAAATCTCTGGGGTAATTCATTCGTTACCTTTTCCATCAATTCACAGCCGGAGCAGGCAAGGGGCGATATTCTATCTACGCTGTTGAGATAAGCTAGAGCTTTAAAAGTAATAAAATTGTAAAAGCAATTACCAAGACACAGCGAAACTGATTGAAGGAACAATACAGTGATTGGTTTCAAAGGCCTGAATTTCTGAGGGAAAATATGTAGGTGATTGTAAAGTCTTCATTAAAAAATGGATGGAGGCTTATTTTGACTGTGAGAGCTGCTTTGCTGCATTACTCTCAGAAATGTATAATCTAATGTACCACAACATATCCATTGAAGTATTTTGTCCTAATTTCTAGCAATGTTATACCCTAAAAGGAAAATAGAGAAGGACGTCAAACAATGTGATAAATCAAATGAGTATGGATGGATTAGATATGTTTTTTGAAGTCAAGCATAGCCTAATTGAGAATAAGTCCTCTAATGGTAATATTAATTCAGAATTCAATATGGGTTTGACATTGAAGCAAGGCAAAAATGACAGCAAATTCCATGTAATAGCTCAATTTACTGCAGTGAATCTCAAGCACCATTCACCCCACTCAGCAGCCACAGGATACACACCACATGTATGGGGAAATTCTGCGGAAATAGCTGGGAGCAGGGTCTTTAAAATCCAGCAACTGCAGGTTCCTTATATGGAACATGTCCACTCCACTGCTCCTATACAAATGGGGCCCGATCTACTAATATGTCGCAATTCCAGACGCAGCGCGAAATCAATTGCGGGTGCAGTTGGTACCGCCAGCACAAGGTATTTACTAACCTAGCAAATGAGTGGAGGCGCAGATAATTAATTATAATTGCGACTGCGCAAATATACGGGCCAAACAATGGGCACAATAGCCTGTTTGATACAACTTAATGATTGGCAAAAGAAGAACAGCTTCCTCTCCAATGGAGCTGGAGGTGGTGGTGGAGAAAACCCCAAAGAGCTCTCTTCTGCAGAGAAGAGACGTTTTACCAGCGCGTAAAAAGGCACTCTGGGGCGACATAACGAAATAAAGTGAATGCAGTTGGGCACCAGAAGCGCGATTTAGCGAAGGTAAAAAAGCGCTGGTATGATATGAGGAGGTGAACCAAAACCCTAGGCACAAATAAAGCCTATGCGTGAGCTACCGGTGGTGGCCCCTCTGAAGCAGAGCCATTCACTCCCTTGGAGGAGCAAGTGCAGGAGATTCGGACGGAGACACAGGTGACCGGTGCGGGTGGAATGGATACCTTGTAAAGGTACGGTTAAATATATAAATATAGGTGGAGAAGCCGAACACACCTCTCCATTATCGTGACAGTTATTACGCATAAACGTTTTAGTTGCATTGTTTTCATCAAGGCAATGTCGCTGAGACATTGGTTCATAAAGTGTTCGCATTTTTTGTATGTTTATGTAATAGTCTACATATTAAGTGCGCTTTCTGCTACTCTGACAATGAGGCTTAAATGGATCACTTTTAAGTCAACATACTCAACCCAATTGAAATTGTAATAGGGATGCAACCTAATGAGCGTCAGGGTCAACCTCGGTGGAGCCATCCTGTGCGCAAAGTGATGAGACGTGCTTTTCCTAGATCTTAAATTCCGTGCGCAATCAATAGATGATAAAGGCCACCGGCTCTTGATAAATCACGTCCACTGCCAATTTCCATAAATCCCTCCCTTTATTTTGTGCCTCAGCCTTGGAACACCCACAAATGCATATGCATTTAGGCTACGGCACAAAAAATGGCACTCTCAGATCAACCCGTGATTTCAAGCGCAAATCCCCTTTGCGCTGTCTTAGTAGATCAAATACTTTTTATCAATTACATTAGCACCGGCACAAATCTTTAGTAGATCCGGGCCATAGACACACATTATAAGGGTCACAACAGCATTAATGTTTTTGAATCCTCTGCACGTCTCACAATTCTGTTACCCACATTGCAGACATGTAATTCACCAACTGAAGTATAGGCTTAAACTCCGGCTGTCCCATTCTGGTGTTAATTCCCTCCCGTGTCGCTGAATCTGAAACCGATGTTTCCTGTATACCTCCCCAGCTGCCACTCTTCCAAATTGTTAACCATATCAATTCAGAGAGTAAAATTTGGGGAGTGTAGCATTAGAGGTGTAAACACTGTTTTCCTATCATCTTGCTGAATCATTTCCAACTAAAGCGCATGGGAGTAATTGCTATGCCAGCGACTCCCCTGCTGTCACAGCTCTGAGGGAGCCATGATGAGCCAAGGCAAAACAAAGCAACACTACTCTATTCAAAGCGATGGAGCTGTCAGAAGTTAAGTCTGAGAAAAAGACGTGGTGTGACATAAATGTGCCTTAGTTGCATCCATATACTTGTGTCTTTGTTTTCCAAAGGCCAAGCTTAGGGAGCACATACTGCATCTTGATCTCAGAGAAAAATACACACCACCCTCAAGCCATTGGAGCATGTGAAGGTGGGTCCAGGCTTAGAAAGAAAGAAAGTCACAGGCTGAGAATTTGACATCTGACTTGACGTCTAAGCTAAGAGAATGAGTTACTTGCTACTCTATAACTTGGTGCTCCAGCTTTGATCCAATTTTTTACATGAAAAAAATAAAATACAAATAAAGGTAAGATGTGGTCCCAAAGCTTTTGTGTATCCATGGAAACGTGTCACAGCTGTAGTCTCTACCTTGACCCAGCCCATGTATTTTTCTCAGAGCAACAGAGGCATGAAGATAGGAACTGATGAGTCATTTGCACAGAGCGGAGCAAATCCGAGTTTCTTCTTTAACATGTCCATTTAAGTGCATCACTTAGGAGGATTTGTCTAGCCACGCTTTCTTTTCAGTGTCTTTCAGAGTCTTGATGCAAAGCAGTGTCTCTCCCAGACACAAACATGTCAAGTGATTGCACATGAATCACTACAACGAAAGAGAAAGAGGACAAAACTTGGAACAGTATTAGAGACTGGCATTGCCTTCGGTGTTCAGTGTTTCTAAGCGGTTCTATACACTTGTCACTATTTGCTCTGGGCAGACATGGATTTGATTTATTCACCAATAAAGAGCATCCTTGTGGACATAATAATTATATGCTCTATCTTTAGCATTTCTAAAAGAAGCTTCCTGCAGTGGAAGATGAAATGTCAGCATGCTCTAAACTGTGTCTGGTTGAATCTTTGGGGGCTTAGTGATAACAGAAAAAGACAGGAGATGCTTTGGGGCAGATTGCTGATACAGCTACAACAAATGTGTGCACGAAAACAAACTCTCTCTCTCTCTCTCTCTCTCTGTCTCTCCAGCCTCACTACGTGCTTTTTCCAGCAGCCCTTGCTACCTTTTAACCCCTGCTCCGGACACAGCTGCCTTAGCAAGCATAATTCCATCCCTGCTTTACAAAAAGGACACAGTCAAGCTCCAAAAAATAATAATGATAGAATCCTTGTCTCCAAAGTGGCCTTCAAAACTCACTGAACTTTTAATTCATACTCAGCCTGAGACTTATGGCCCCCAATGAAACTTTTCAACAGCATCAAGAGCAGACGGTCAGGGAAAAACAGGGTGCCCAATTACTCATCTGGTATCCAAAGAAAGCAAGCAGTGTATAAAAAATACAACGGAAAACAGAGAGAAGAAAGAATCAAAACAGTCCAGACTGTCTCTCTCTGTCTCACACAGGTTCACACAGGGCTGTCTGCCACACAGTTCACTTGCACAGAGATCTCTGTTAGCTACAGGCCAATATCTTTGCTTAAAGTTGACCGTAAAATTCCCTTTGGGTTTAGGTGGAGGACATTGAGAATAGTCATCACAGCGTTGCTCGCAGTATTGCTCCCACCAGTTGAAGTTTCAGGTGGAAGCTATTCCTCAAAATATGGAAAATGATAAAGAAACCATGTAAAGTTGCAAAAAGCTGTTGTCGTCATTGTTGGCGTTTGTTGTTGTCATGTTGTCTCGACATGGTTTCTTTTTGTTTGTCTTCTCTCCTGCGGGAAAGAGCCTTTGCCACTGGAGGAGATGTCTCTTGAATGTATTTCAGCGGGTAAAATAATCTTCCTTTTCCCCTCTGCCCAGGGAACTATGGATGTCCTCTTTTGGCAGGCAGGCAAAGAGTGGGTGCCCTTCTCTTCCCCTAACTGAATCGAAGATGAATGTAGGGATGTCAGGGGTGGAGGGTGTGGGAGGAGAGAAGACAAGACATGGTGTGAGAAGGGCAAGGAAAAGAGGAGTAAATAAAATACAATATGTGTAGAAGAGCAGGTAAAAAGAAAGGTGGAAAGCAAAGAGGAATATATAAAAAGTAAAAAGGAAAGGTGAGCAGAAATAGAAAGAATGCATGGTGATTCCAAGATGTAAAACACAAAGCACAAACAGAGGAAATCCCATATAAGCATTATTAGAGCACAGCCATTTTCAATAGTGCTTTACTTGCATTTCAAAAATAGAAAAAAGATATTATCTTTGACTTTTCCTATACAGCATAAACAGACCAAATGAGATGCATTAATATTAGAGACACAGATCAAAGGAAATGCAGCAAAATAAATCCAATCACAAATTACTCTTGGCAGAGGTGGAGTTCTCTACCCTTTAGAAAATCCTTGAGGGATGGTGTAAAATGTTTAGCTAGAAATTTGATTAAACTGTTCTGGTGCTTTGGCTGAATGTGTGTCTGTCTATCTGTCTAACAGCAAGGTGATATTGACAGTAGTACACTTTTAAAGGCTACTATAAATTGTGCACAGCTAAAAGGAGTATCTCCATTAGCTCAACTACTTTCAGAGAAGTGTGAATCACAGGGCACCTGAGGCTGTAACAGTCCTGCACCCTAAAGCCAGCTGGTGTTTGACTCTTACCTCTGGAGGAAGCAGTCGCTATACGGCTGTACACACTGTGCTGACTGTGAACTCTGTCTCATTGGCCATGATGTCGGTGGGTTGGATGTTGCGGTCATACATGGGGTTCTCGAACGTAGCTCGTCCGTTAGTGTTCTCATGGCCCACGTAGCCATTGAAGGGGACTTTGGGTCTTCTTCTGAAATGAATACAGTCAACATAATAAATCATTACAAATAATACTTCAACTTCATATTAGTAATTTGTTCATATTAAAGTCAATATATGCCAAGTGGATTGGAAAATCCATACATGTAATTGTATAGAATAAAAGCAATGTATTCTTTCAAGTGAAACGAAGCAAAATTTAAAGTAAGATTATCATGTGGATGGGGCTAATTCTGTAGAGGTGAATTAAGCTGTAAACCTTAGACTAAAAAAATTATTCAAGAGATTTCTTGCAACACTAGATTCCAAGTAATGCAAGTCTGGCATCATTTTGCTTGTATGCAATATAGCAGTGGTGGGGCTTTACCGGTGTTTGTAGAGGTACAGAGCGAAGCCAGCAATGATCATGGCTATAAAAGGCACTAGGATGGCTGCCGCCACTGAACTGCTATAGCCTGGGTTGTCTCTGCTGGGGTCTAAACTCTCTGTAGGAAAAAACAGAGTAAGAATGTTCCTTTAATTCAACATTAATTCAGTACAGTATGACTTCAATGGCAGGCACATTAATCATAACAGGGAATTAAATAATGACACAATCAAAAGGAGGAAAATTATCCTATCCACAATCCGCCAATAATTCATGGCAGAAGTTTGAACCAATTGAACAAAATAATTTAAAACTAAATAGAGAAAGAAAAGGTATTAATGTGGCAGAAGAAGAGGGGAGTCAGGAGTGCTCCATTTACGCATAATAGACTGAGCAGACAACAATTGTGGTTTTTATTTATTTGTATGCTTTATTTGAAGAAAACATCAAATTCTATTATCCTAACAATGACTTATAATTATTGACATCAACGCCAGACAGCTATTAAGTCATTTCAGATTCACTTTGCAATTTATGGAGTTCTGTGTCGGCAACAGCAACAACGGGAGAGTGACGGCCCACCTGTTCGCCACAGAATGCCAAGAAAGCTCCAATAAAGGCAGAGTGACAAACAAGAAGGAAATCAATTAGTGGGCCAATCAACCCCCCGCTGGATAAGCGTGCGCACACAGCATACGCGCACACACATGCGTGAGCACACACACACAGGCAAACTGCATTAACTCACACCATTGGCCAAAAAGAAAACAAACAAACAAAAAGTCCACAAACTGAGTAGGATTATTTCCAAGACACCCAAACACACGTGGAAGCCCTGGCACTAACCCCTGTCCTCTGTTTAATAAAGAACTGTTTGCTCAATCTGTGTGTGTGTGGGTGGGTGGGAGGTGGGGGGTACACCTGCTGTTGAGGCACCCTCCTCATTACAGCAGTTTCACTTGCACTAACTTTTACAATGTACGCACAAGCACTCACGATACGTTCACATCGCAGACCTTTATGATCAAAATGTGCTGCTCATATCATTTCTTTTGGGATGACTGTTAATATATGTGCAGAGTAACAATAACTAAATATATCACATCACACCTTTTTTCACCTACGCTTCTCCTGCTCTCTATGCGGGCTAGTCTTCTAACTAACGTGGAGGGCACTCCAACATGGATGCTGCTAAATTCAAGTTGTCGACTGCTTCATCAGCAGATGACGGCAGATGATGTTTTGCCTCCAAACACTTTTATGTGATTTAATCATCTGATGGCACATTTGTATAATTTTTCCTTTTTTGACTTCTAATCTCTTTCTCTCCAGCATGTGCCCTCTCTCTTTTTCTTACGCTCTCTCCAAATATCTTCCTCAGTTCAGACAGATGAGTGGGGAGTATTTTCAGTTGCGGGGGCAGAACAATCAAACCACTGAAGAAATAAAAAGACACACACACGGAGGATGATTTTAAGACTGCGGCAACCACCCAGAGCCGTGGAGCCGTGGAGTCGGGATGTAAGGATTTGTTGGCTGCAGACTACAAACTGTAATGAACTCGCAGCCAGGAGGATCACTTGGATGGGATTTCTAGGTCACATGCTTGAAGAAGAATATACGGATGGCTTTGTTGAGGAAATGCTCTACACCTGTAAGAGCGTGGCTGAAAAGATGCCAAAGTACCAAAGGATGCCATGGGGGAAAGGATGAATGATATTTACTGTATCAGACAATGAAGGTGTGGGGTTACTGGATATGACAACGACTCCACAGGCATCAACACACTACTCACATCCTCCCCAAGAAAAGCTTTCCACTCTCTGACTATCATGTGTGCGAGCTTTGTCCGTTTGTGTATTGTCGTTTAAGTTGCTTTTCCTGAATTCTCATCCATATTTTCCAGAAATGTTTCGCAATTGTATCACAAATCCTACCTGGAAAAATGGCATGCTGTGCAAGCAGATGTGGCTAAACTTTACGGATGCGACACAAATATATGTATATATACAGTATGTATATATATTTTTTCCTTTGACATCTGGGATAGAAATACAGACGGGAAGAAAACAGACATACGTTCACCCCTGGAAGGCTGTTTGACTCACCCAGTCTCTGGAGACCAAATTGGCCGAAGCCTTTTCCACGGACGAATCCCTGGTACACAAAGGAGTTGGATGAAGAGATGTAGGACACCTAGAGAGGGAGGAATGGAAGGGACAGATATACTTTGTGTCTAGTGTGGGCTTTACAAAGGGGTATATCATCAAAGTGTCAGCAGCCAGCGTATGCTGAAAATTAAAGATCATGTCACAGGAGCTGAGAGCTGCTCTTATGGCTGACATTTAATGACACTCAACGTTTTTCTGCTCAAAAGCACAAACACACGCAAACACGTTACACAAGAGGCATTTTCGACTGTGCACAAGATACACAGCACATAAACACTTATGTGCTGTGTATCTTGTGAAACATGTGCATAAATATACACACACAGACACTGTGACCTGCTTTTTTAATTATATCTGGAGTGTGCTGCATTAGAGGTGCCTGAGGTGGGGGGATAATATGGGAGAGGGGAGAGGAGGGACCCTGTCAAGTCCTGATTACCAAGCAATGATTTAACTGACATTTTAATTAAAGAGAAAACTCTCTGTGGGCCCTACATCTCCCCAGTGTGACAGGGTTAGTGTGGATGTGTGCTCGTGCATATTTGTGAATTTCCTTCTTGTTCATATGTGCAGTATGTTTCTCTGTGTGTGTATGTGTGCTGCATCATCTTCACAGTCAAACACAGAGGTGTTGCATTGAACGTGACCCTGGATTTGCACTTACATGTCCGTCGAGGGCCCAGTTGTCTATTTTGAACTTGTTGACAAAGATCTCCACGGGGCCTCTGATCTGGTGGACCTGCAGCAGCAGTTGGGCTTCCTCCTTCTTATATGTACCTACACAAACAATGGAAAAGGGTGCGCAGGTTTGTTTTGAGACTTAGATATATAGTCATCGGAAAGCATTTTTACAGTATGTTGTATTTCATACCAGTAGGTGTCTCTTAATGTGTTAGAAGATACTAGATACAACAGCATCTAAAATAATGTTCAATATGTGTAGGATTTTATCAGTAAGACGCTATATTGATACTGTGGTATTATTCCAATAATAATAATCCAATGAATAGTTATTTCTGAATACGATAATTGGATTGTGGGAGTTGTGTAAAAATGTGAAGGTTCAACAGGAGCAAAGGTGCAACCACAAAAATAGTCTAGAAGTACAAAATGGACGGACGCCATTACATCATAATTACTTTTAGTGGAGAGTGTGGCGCCCATCCATTTTGTAATTCTCCAAAATAATAGTTTGAAGTGTCTCACCCCTGACTGACTGATGTGAATTTGTGTCATCAAATGTGAATGCACGAGTGTCTTGAGGGCCTTGACTGTGATTGCTGTGTTCTTGGTTGTACTAACCAGCCAGTTTGAGTTCCACCCCGCTGTGGTCGATGAGCGTCCCGTTAACCCGGTTGCTGAAGGGTTCAAAGGCGTTGATGCTGAGCATGGCTGGCTGCTTCTTCCCCAGGTACTCATAGGACCCCCTCCACAGAGAGTTCTTTGCAAACACATCGCCTGGAACTGAGAGAGGGAAGGGGGTTCAAGAAAATGAACCAAAGAAATGCATGTTTTTTGTCAAACAGCACAGGGGTTATCAAGCATTTTCATGCAAACAACCCACAAATAGACCCAGGGCCCCCCATATGGGAAGCTTTTTGTTATTGATTAAGCATTGAATTGTATAACTTTATGTGGGGAGATGTGGTCAGAGTGAAACCTCTGATTAGAATAGTAATTCTTCTAATAGATACTTTCTAGTGAAAATATGTTACTAGGGAACCCCTGGAACTCACTCAAGGACATTGAGAACTACTGACATATGAGAAAGCAAACAGTTGAGAAAATGTCAGAGGTTCAATAATATTTGCCAATACAGGCAGAGAGAGTCGGATAATGAATACATGAAGGACTTGTGTTACCTGGTAGTTTGGGGGGTGGCTCTTGCACTGTCCCCACTGGGCTCTTACCACTCGGGCGGTTATCAGCTGGACAACAAAACAGAAAATAATTCAGTGAAAATATGGTTTACAGGTTCACCCTGGAAGAAAGGCATAGTAATTATATGCCTCAGGAATAAAAAAACAGATTTTTCCTTTGAACACAACAGAACCAAGATAATTGCGGGGGGAGGAAGTCACCATCAGCACTTCCTGTCTCGCTCCTTTACAAATAACCCCTGTTGTGCTCAGAGTGGGGTTTGTATATGACAGGGCCTGACTTATGTTAAGAGCAGCTTGGGTATCCCTGCAGGGCTAAGGCTAAGTTAGAGACAGAGTTTCCCTGCTCCAAGGGAGGCACTTTAATAATGGTAATAACTAAGTAAAGATATGGAAATATTATGTTTGATGAAAATATAAATTTTACTCTCGTTATGGGGCACCACCTCTTTGGAGGAAAGACAACAGATCTTTACTTGTCTTGATAATCAGTCAATCTGAATGTTGTGAGATCTTTTCAGTTCAAGGACTACTTTTCTCTGCAGAAAAAGAAACACAGAACAACGACTAGCAATACGGGGGAAAATGGGAATATTTCTTGAACTACCTACTAGACAAAACAACATCAACGATATGACAGAAATATGGGGAAAAATAAGCAGATGATACAACCGGAACAAAATACTGAATTTAGGCGTTGAATAATGAAATTACACTATGAATGTTAATTGGCAACAGTAAATGCAATTATGGGAGTTTTGGGTCAATTAAACCAGAGAAACAAGGCGTAACGCTATTAGGGACAAACTAATTGAATTATGGAGTAATTTATCAGCACTCTCAGATCAACTCTTCTCTTAGCAGGAAAACATGACTATATGTGAAAGTCTACTTGTTCTTCTTCAGATGGGATCAGTCATAAGAGCTGGTCTACCGAAAATCGGCGGAGTCTGGGGACAACTTTGGCAAAAATCAGTTGCCTGGCAACAGCAAGTGATGACACTCTTATAACAAGAATATACGGCCGCAGTCCGGTTCCATTGGTCAGCTTCTGACTTTCACTAAGACTAAAATAAATGTTCAACATTGAAAACACTACCGCAGGCCCTCGGAGATGCTTCCAGTTAACTATTTAGAGCAATAAAGCAGAAAAGCAATTAATATCTAAATATACATTTTCAGTAGCAAGATTTGAGCTTTAAATAAGGTTTTGGCTTTTCGTTTCTTTGAGCTTGTCTTGTCTTTCTTCAATCTTCTATCATTCTTATAGTTTTCCATTTGTCTTCCACAGGACTTCCACAGGTGTGGTTTGTCAATGCAAGAAGATACTTGCCGGGTTTTTCAGGTCATGCCTTGTTTACTAATCAATTTCTTTATCCATCTTATTTTAGTTACTTAAATAATTATACAACTTTGTATAAAACAATAATTACATGAATACACGATAAAATTCCTCCATAGATAAATTATCTAACTACACTCTCAAGCTGAATACATTTATAACCTTTATAATCCTAATAATCTAATCACAGTTATATGATGCATAACACTTGAGTGAAACAATGAAATAAAATGTGAGATTAAATAATAATTAGAAGGGGGGGGGGGGGCAGACCAGTCAAAGGCGGGCTGAAATAAGAATCCTACTCTCTGCAAGTAAGACCTGGGGTATATTTCAGTCTCTTTGCTTTGACAATACAGTTCTTGGTACATGATGAAAGTTCAGTCCTGTAATCCAAACTGAAAATCCTCTTCATCAATCCATGGTCCTGTTCACTAACAAAGACCACGCCACTATGAGGTATATTTAGAACGTTTATTTCTAAAGAGAACGAGGGGTCGATGATAGAGGGATGAAACGAGGATCGAGGGTGGAGGGATGAAACGAGGATCGAGGGTGGAGGGATGAATCCACTTCCTATTGAAGTGTTCATGCTACTTGCTCCTATTGAAGTGTTTAGCTGATGAAAGACTACGTTGTATAGTTGGTCTGACTAATGTTGACGAAAAATGTACTATTGTAAGTCGCTTTGGACAAAAGCGTCTGCTAAATGATGTAATGTAATGTAATGAATCGAGGGGTAGAGGGAGAGGGGATGAATCAAGGGGTCGGATTAGATAGTGGGGTTGATGATCAGCTCGAGGAACCCAGGGAATTGAGACTCAGGGTGGGGGAACTGTCTCGCGGATGCAGAGTCGTCTATGACTAGGGGTGTTAACGATTAGTCGTTGATCGATTAACAATCGTTAATAATTTGGTCGATGAACATTTCAAACGTAACGATCAAATTGAAAATTTGAGATCTCATCTTAATTGTGTCAACTGGAGTTGTTGGTGAAATGAAATCATTAAGTTAAACACAAGAGGGCGCACGCACTACACATAAGACGAAGCAAACCATGTGACCGGGTCAGGGGTCACGGGTCACAGGAAGTCCAGCAAGCAAGGCCACAGCCTGTGAGACGCGAAGCTAATGATGCTACTCTTGCGCGACCACTAATTTAACTTACTTCACCCACACCAACGACATGGAAACAAAAGTGGACAACTTTCTGAAGGACATTCCACCACCTCTAAATGTCAGTTAACCGTCAGTCCCACAGAGTGGAGGAAAGTCCACGGAGGAAGATTCCCGAGGCTGGCAAAGTTAGCACAAAGTTAGCACAAAGCTACTTCTGCTGTGTTCTGTTCCGGGACATCGGAACGTGTATTTTCAGCAGCTGGACTCATTGTAAACCGACACGACTCACCCTGATCATGTAAATATGATTGTATTGTTAAATAAAAATCAACAGGCTTGGATAGTTACTGCACTTATTTAGTTTAGTTTGATAATGAAGCCTGAGCTGTAGTTTGTTGCAGCTTTCTAATCTCAAGAGGGTTAGGGTTAGGAACGTTATTTATCTATATTTATCTTTCGTAATCATTTAGCAAATGTAAGGTTCTAATTACGGCTCATCTTGTTTTTTGTAACGTGTTAGTCATTGATTCGCCTCGGAAGAGTGAACAAAATTTCCAGAGCCTTATTAAAATATTATACTTCAACAAAACAGTGTTCAGAATTATGTTTGTGTTATGCCATGAAACAGGTGTATTTATCGAATGTTTCAATAAAGCTTTGATTGAGAAAAAATATGCATTTTGTATTTTCTAATAAGAAATATTCATACGCATTTTTTTGGTGTATCGTTATCGTTGTTCATTAACTTTGGTGACTATCGATCAAGGAAATTCCGTAGAATTTGCAACCCTATCTATGACTCCGCCGAGTCGTCTATGACTCCGCCGAGCTCAAAAGAACCTCGACCAGAACTGAGGTGAGTTATGAGCTTGTTGCGGATCGTTGAGATTATTGAGAATGTAAGAGCAGTAAGCCTGTAATGACCAGTGTCTGAGGATTTGGATGGTTTGATCTGAGATTCCTAGTTTGGCGGCTGTGGAAGCGGCACCAATGCGGAAATTATGGCCAGAATAATGTTCTGGAGATATGCCTGATTTGGTGAGGACTTGGCTGAAATGATTGTGGAACCATAAATGTGTAGCCATTTTCCCTTTATCGTTTATGAAGAGAGGATCTTCAGGTGATGCTTTGAGTGTGGTGGCTGATGTGGCCTGGAGACGCGATGACACACTGATTTTGCTACACAAGGAAAGGTATATTGATGGTAATTTATGAGTAGGCACATTGGCTGGCATACATTTACACAGATGCACACACACACACACACAAACACACTACTGCCTGAGCCCTGTGCTTTATTAGCTGCCAGTCCTTTGAGCTGCCCTTCCGTCACTGCACCCACAGGTGCTGTTAAAATCCTGTATATCTGTGCTAAGGCCAGTTTTCTTTCCTGCCTTCACTCTTAATGGCAGGGCCTTAAAAATACCTGTCACCCTCTATATTTCAGCTCAACTTGGAATCCATCACACAGATAGTACAGCTTTCTCTTTAAGTCATAAGCATTCATCTACCCTAGATAATTGTGTGTCGATGACACTATTTTTTCTATATGTATTTAGGCCAATGCCTGGGGGTGTCTTAATGGCAGTCTATTTGTCTGCTAGACCTTGTTAACACTGCCTCACCATTTATAAGAGGTGCTTCTGCTAACCGTATCAATGGGATGCATTGGCCTAATCAGGTTTTGCGCCCTTGTTAATGTTTCATTGTGTGTGTGTGTATGTGTGGGTGTGCATGTGTATCCATGTGGTGTAATTGTGTGATGGATGGGCCATCCTACTCTGGCATGTGTCTGAGAATAAGCAAGTGTTAACAGAGCCATTCATCAACATTAGCTGAGTCCCCTATTTCCCAAAATTAGCCACCACTGACTCTCGTGCCAACAATGCAAAACCCAGTGGTTCGAATAAATAGCACTAATGGAAATTGTACATTATAATATGAGGAAGTGTTTAGAATATTCATGCGCCTGCCTGCAGTCACTTGTATAGTCATATGAGGATTGATACAACACACACACACATGCATGCATGTGTGTGTGTGTGTGTGTGTGTTGGTATTTAGGATTGTGTGCGCAGGCCAGGAGGTCAGATTACCCAACAGGTGTTGGCACTCACATTAGTCATGTAAAGAATATTCTATACAGTAACAACAGCCAATCCAAAGAGTGCATGGGCATGTGTCTGTGTTGTTTAAGTGTTTACTTAATATGCATGCTTAATATCAAGTATTTCTCTACGTTCCTCTATGAATCTAACTATGTCTGTACCTGCACAGAGAGGTGGTTTCCCGGTCCAGCTTCCGTCTGACCTGCAGGTCCTGTGCTCGGATCCACCGGCCAGGTAGAAGCCAGGCTGGCATGTATAGATCAGGGTGTAGCCTAGGGACGGCAGCTCTATGGCACTCACATCAGACTGGGCTGACAGCTCTGGCTGGCTGCAGTGGTGGGCTGGGTGGATGGATGAATGAATAAACAAAGAAAGAAAGAGAGATAGATAGAAAAAGAGAACGAAAGAGGCAGTGGGAGGAGAGAGTAGGAGGGGGATAAGCAAGTTTGAGAGGGGGAGGGACACGAGGAGCAATGGAGGAGCAAGGAAGATGTGGTTGAATGGAAAAAGTGAAAGAGAGAGTCAAGAGAGAGTGTGGAGGAGAACAGCATGTAGGCATCATATTTGGTGTAGCGCAAACCTTCGCTGAAGGTTATGTTTCCAACTCGGCTATATGCATATGCAATATGTACGGACTGTGTACTGACCAATGCACTCAGGTTGAAAGCCACTCCAGGTGAGGTTGGGCAGACAGGTGCGGGAAATGGAGCCCTGCAGCAGGTAGCCCTTTCTACAGCTGAAGAACACTGTGCTGCTGATCTGGAAGAGGACACACATAGATGCTTGTCTTTGGCTTGCGATGTGGATGGGCAAACACGCACCCATGCATGCCAGCAAATGTACTTCTGGACACCCTTGCATACAAAGGTGTAGAAGTGTGATGAGTATTGGGTCTGTTAGTCCAAAAAATATTAAAAGTTACTCATTTCAAAGGTAATATCATTACCTTACTTATTACTTTACTGTGCAGTAATTCATTGTAATTGTATTGCTATTATATATATTATGCACCTATAATGAGATGCAGAATTTGAGATAAGTAACATTTAACCAATACCTGAATGATGATTTATCTGTTACATAAGTAAGTCCAAAATAATGCCAAAAACACCAGTTTAGGAATTTATGTTTTCTTTTTTGTTCAGTTCTACCACAGATGAAAATGTGGCACAGATGTTCAATACAATCATTTATATATTCTGTGACCAGTGTATTCTTACCTGGTAGCCTTGACTGTTGTTCTGATTTCCAAAGAGGGGAATACCAGGGTCTCCACAGGTAGTGTGGCTGGGATCTGAAACACACACGCACACACACTAATGCTATAATACCTATTCTTCTCATGTGAGGCATGTAAAAGTAAGTCCCATGTAATATGTATCTCACCCAGGAGAAACGTACAGATATATCACCGTAGACTGATTGTATGGAATATTAAATTTTGGGGCAAAATACTGCCTACAGGAATGAAGGTGGATGTATGCAGACAACCATGTACATAAACACAAAC
>OMOT01007082.1:3153-13206 GCA_900312575.1 Acanthochaenus luetkenii
CACCCAGAAGACCTTCCCAGGATGCACCATCAGAAACACGCCGTCTGAGCCCATTCACTGCATCGTCTGGGCCAAGTACCTTTTCAAGTAAGGTTCAATCATCACATCAACTTCATTCAATTCTCGCATAATTCGAGTGGACTATATGTAAACAGAGTGACATGACGCAGCAAATCTTCACTTGACCATCTCCCGCTTAGCCTGTCCTTGTTGCATCCTTATCAGAGCCATATTGGGACGACTGTTCAATTCCCTGGATTTTAATATATAATATCCTTTTGAATATTGTGTTAGTCTTGTAGATAAAGGGCTCTGGTACAGTTCATGTACATATACAATTTATACCCTGTTAATAACAATGGATGCCATTTGGCTGTGTTCCCATGGTCACCGTGCATTGTATTTCTATGGCAACCCAGTCAGCTGTTTGGAGAAGAGGATGCAGATCAGGAGGTATCACCCGACACAGCAGACCCGGAGGCCGCATGTGAGTGTAGTTTCACAATATCTGATGAGTGAGGACTGCACACATATTAATGTTTGTTCACTGCATTTGTGATGGAAGTGTCTATATACTTCTGTATACTACATGTTTTAAGTGGTTTAGTGTTCACGCGACAGGCTAGTTAGTCACATAGATAAAAAGTCACACACACCCTGCACTGTGGTAGACGTGTGTTCTGTATCCAGGGAACCCAGAGGAGACGGCAGCTCGCGCCATAGCCTCGGAAAAGGATGGGGATATCAAGCGCGTCTCCACCAAGGAGTGGGCCCGCTCCACAGGATACGACTCCGTCAAGCTCTTCAACAAGGTACCAGCCAGACGAATAGCACCAAGTAGGAATCACGTTTTTTGGGGGCCAATTTTGTTAAAAGATTTTATACAGTTTGATCGGCACATCTCTGATTCTAACAGTAAAATTTACGATTTAGCACTGTGTTTAACAGATTGTTCTCATGGCTCATAGTTTTTATTCAAACGTAGTTGTTAGTGTGTGCTTGATGACTGAGCTGCTTACTCGCCTCTTTCCACCAGTAGCACATGAAAAAAGTTTTCATTAAGACTCTGCCTTAGGGGCGGCAGTAGCTCAGGAGGTAGAGCTCCCGTCCCGCAACCGCAAGGTCGGCGGTTCGAGTCCAGCTGCTCCCGGGGATAAATCTGTCGTAGTGTCCTTGAGCAAGACACCTAACCCCAAAATTGCTCCCCGGGCGCCAAATGGCAGCCCTCTGCTCCGGCCCCCCTAGCATGTGTGTGTTGTGCAATTACTTGTGTGTATCCGGGGGGGATCCGTGATGGGTTAAATGCAGAGAATAAATTTCACTAGGTGTGTGCGGTGCTCTGTGCATGTGTGTGTGACAATAAAAAGGATTATGATTATGATTATGTTAAATACTTGAAGCTGTTGCTAATCGTATATTAGAACCTTTTTTAAATTAGTACAAATTGTTTTAATGTTGTGCTTTTGTGATCGGGTAGTTGAAACAGAGCTCGGCCGATCTCGATTACCCATTTAGAACATCTACCGGCCGATTCTGATCGGTGGACGATTTGTAGGTGCATACAAAGCTTAAACACGTAGAAGAACCTGCAAGGCAGTCTTAGTTGATTTAAGGTCATAACGCATTTACTGGCTTAGTCGTTGAGGGTGTGAGAATCTTCAATGTGATTCTTTCTTTGCTTTCCTTCAGGGCGATAACGTACACACAACTTTACTGTGTATCATTATACTTTTATTGCAAGGAGACACATGGGATTTTACGGAGGGAGGGATGGAAGCACGTTTTGAGTGTTTTTAAATAGGGTGCTGTGCTTTTTTAGCATCATTTGTAAAAATGGAACTGAACACGTGCAGCAGTTTGAGTGATGATAGCAGCACTGCCGCAGTGCATCATTGTCACTGGCATCACAAGCTTGTTTTTGATTGGCTCTCCTCCCCAGCTTTTCAAAGATGACATCATGTACCTGCTGACCATGGACAAGCTGTGGAAGAAGAGGAAAGCTCCTTTGCCTCTGGACTGGCAGCAGCTAGAGAACCATGGTATGTCTGTTAGATATTTATGTCAGTCTGGTGGCCCTTATTAGATGTCCTCATTTCTCTAAGGGACTATTTTAGAATTTGGGGCACAGGTTTAGATTGATTATGGACAGGGAAAGGGCAGGCTAAGGGTTCGGCATGTATTGGTGAAGGTTAGGCTTAGCTGTTAGGGGATGAATGTAGTCAGTCGAGGTCTTTAGTTAAGTACAGTAATAGAAGTGTGTGATTCAGTGACCACGATTGTGAAATGATTTTACTGGCATTGATAGAAACCAGTCAGAACATATAATCACATTTCTGTAAGTGTGATCAAGCTGCACGTATGTAGTTGGTGACAACTTGCAATAAACACATGTCGCATGTAAACCGGATTATTAGGAGAGTTGTCGCATTATAGAATCCTGTAAACGCATTAATCGCATGTTTTAGTCAGATTATTGGCAACAGTCAGGTTATTGTGCACATGTAAACGACGTAACCACTTTATGCATACTGTACATATCTCTAGACTGGCTGATGCGTATATCTCCATTTGTGTGTCCCCCAGCCTGTCCTCTGGAGGAGTCTCCAGGTTCAGGATTAAAGGACCAGCAGGTTCTGGGTGTTTGGGGCTACTGCCAGCTGTTCCAGCACAGCGTTGAGACTCTCCGCTCACAGCTGGAGCATAAGGGAGAATGGGCCGAGCTGGTCTGGGACAAGGTAAGACATACACACAAAGTTAAAGTCCCTACATGTTGAATATTAACCTCAATATACGTATCATTCTCAAATTAATTTAGATGGCATCATATAATGGCTGTAGAAACATTACACCATCGTGGTATAAATTGGTTTATTCTATGTGTTGCTCTCTATGTGTTTATTTTACTTGTCTCGGGGTACGATGTAGCGCAAAATGTGCAGGACTGATTTGTGGCACAAAGATAGTGCTTCAACCAAAACAGAAAGAGGAGTTACTTTGAATTCCTCTGCTTGTTTGTACAGAAACAAATGCACAGACAAGTCCAGATGCTCACACAGCGCCTAGCTAGGAGTGCAGCATCAACTGCTGCTGTACTTGAAGTTACTACAGTCCTGGAATAATCAGGATAACCACATCATTCACCAATGTATATATATATATATGTAGCTCCACTCTACTATATTGTTACGCTATTGCTAGCTGTCTTTCATTATCATAGTAGCCAAAATATCATTAGCATTGGCCAAACTTAATACATTCCACATCTGTTGGGCAAAACTGATTTGCTAACTCAATCTAGTTGTAACTAAAATATTAATTAACAGAATTGTTTTTTTATTGGCATATTTTAGCCACTGCAGTTACAAACACACATCGGGTGCGTTTATAAATATGCTCTGAGAGTACCGGGGCGCACCTGGGGTGCTCTCTGGTCGTCCCTGTTGTAAAATTCAGAGCACAGTGCTCTGGGAGAGTCAGACTGGGCGCTCTGACTGAAAAGACGGTTTATCAGAGCGTCTGAACATTCCAATGTAAAACTGACGAAGGCTGCAAAATGTGATGGTTGCGGCTTGGTTGGTACTCTAGCCAGTATTATTCAACATGCATCTACATGTAACAACTTCACTGTCAATAATATTGTCAACAACAGCTGCAAAATTGTTGGCCGCCAGCGAAATGATGGTAATGTTATCGTTGGTGTCCACCATGTTTACAGTTAGTTTGTAACTACTTTTAACTGACCGTTCATAAATTAACTGATTTTAGAGCCCTCTATGACGTTGAAACCAGAGCGAGTGTATTTACGAACGTACCCATTGTGATATGAACACGTGTGTGTGATTCACTGGTAAACTGACTGACCTGAATGTGATGAACACATCTTGTGCTGTGGGGAAAATAACTCTCCTCCTTACACAAGTTTATTCCAGTTCCGTTATTCAGTTTACATTATGACAATTTCATGTCAGCTCTTCTGTATACATATTTGTCTTCTCTGCAGTCTGCAGAGGGGGGAATGGGTGGTGAGTCGTCTTAGCACTACCACTAAGAGACTCAAGGGGTCGCCAGATTCCGCAAGTTAAAAATTCTACTGGTAGTAGCTTTGAGTACATGGAAAGCAGAAATACAGACACCCAGAAACTAAGCACACACTGGCATGGATGGATAGTGACAGAACGTTGGTGTGCTGGTGTTATTCATGTATGGACACATGGCACTGAGCAGAAGCTCACCACACCTGATTAGGGTCCAGTCAAACCTAATTTGTATAGCGCATTTTAATACACAAGGAAACTTAGTGTGCTTTGATATAAAAACAACAAAGTAAAACGCATACCAGAGTGGTGCAAACCTGCCATAAAAATGCATGTTGCATAGAGAGAATTTAGATGTATACGTAGAGAAACCTCACCACCAGGATGCGCAGAGGCACAAGAACAGACAACCCAAACACAGACACACTTACATACAAAGGGAAAAAACATAGTCAACGTATTTAAAGTTTTAAGCCAGCTTTTAGAAGAGGTTAGAGTTGTGGCACATCTCAGGCATAAGAAACCTCCTGTTCCATACTTGGATACGTGGCTGACTACATACACGGTGAACTAAATATTACACACATAGGCATGTTTTGAATGGCTGATCTTAGTGTGTGTCCTCTGCCTCCTCTTTTTGTCAGGACGACCCTCCGGCCATGGACTTTGTTACCGCGACAGCCAACCTGCGAATGCACATCTTTAGCATGAACATGAAGAGTCGCTTTGATGTCAAGTGTAAGTTGGTTGTAGTGTCTCACCCTTTTTCAGTAGGAAATTGGTTACAGTGGAGTGAATGAGCAGTACAAGACGTTTCTGAAGTAATCCTTACTTGACAAACATCAGAGGCTCTAAGACAACCCCTGGGAGAAACTGCTACATATTCTTCTAAATTTGTTTGGGATGGCTTAATTCCATCATATCTTGTAGTGAGCATCCACTCAGATAAGCATCCCTGATGAAAAGTAATGTTTTGTTTTATTTGTTGATTTTGTTTGTCCGGTTCAGCCATGGCGGGTAACATCATCCCAGCTATTGCTACGACCAATGCTGTCATTGCTGGACTCATCGTGCTGGAAGGGCTCAAGATCCTGTCTGGGGAACTGGAATCCTGTCGCACGGTTAGTTCAACTGCCTCTAAATATCCAGAGCTCTTTCATCTAGTCTAGCTACTTGTCTGACAAAGGTTAACTAACCTCTCTTCCAACGACTATAACTTTATCTAATCGGATTGAAAGTCAAGATGATAGGTTTTGATCTCACAGCCGGCTGCACCATTTGTTATCTACTCGCTAGCCATGTTTGCCCCAACTTACATTTTTTAGTTTAATCCCAAGTTTTTCCCTGGGAAACTAGAAACCTGCCTTATTGATTAGGACTAACCATCTCAATATTTAGAGTAGTGGAACTTCTGGTTAAGATCCAGTCTAATTACACTACTAAACCTAAACAAGCCCATCCAGTCTTGATTTTGTCTGGGGAGGTCAAGTGCTGCTGCATGGCAACTATCTCGCAAAGGAAGTTTTGTAAGAGCAGCTGCCTCTGGTGGATGTTTGTTTGGGGATGCCGCCACCTACATTCTGATCATATCTGGGCTGAACAACCTGGCTACATAACAAAACAGAATGTTTTCTGTATGAAGAGTTTTGAGTTTTCTCTAGGTGCTGAAAATGATAACCAAGCTATTGTCCAGACTCCGGTTAAGGTCTTATTCAGGTTATGCTGTTTACATGACCCTATTATTAAGTACTGCTTGCTGCCATGTTTTTTGTTGACATGAAAATGTACCCATAATGCTTTATGAGTCGTTATGAGTTTGTGCAGACAACGAAAAACAAAAAGTGAGAGGAGTAGGATGTTCCCATGGCACAGTAACCTGTTGAATATGGGAGTAAGCCAGGTGACTTAAACAGGTTTTTCATAATCAGAGTATGAACGGAATCATCTGTGCATGTAAACAGTTCTGTCGCTCTTCTACGTTTCAATGTCTTGTCTCTTTTTCTTTTTGCCACGCCTCCAGATCTTCCTGAACAAGCGGCCCAACCTCAGGAAGAAGCTGCTGGTCCCGTGCATCCTGGACCCTCCCAGTGCCAACTGTTATGTCTGCACGAGCAAGCCCGAGGTCACCGTCAAACTCAACGTCCACAAAACCACGGTCCTCTCGCTGCAGGACAAGGTAATATGACAACAGGCTTGCATTTGCGCGTACGCCATATTGACCCCACAAAAGAGAGAACATCATTCTCCCACCATGAAATTGTGTTGTGGCTGTCGTTCACGCCGTTCACTCGCTCATCATGGATGGTATCTTGGACACCACTGGTCTGATTTTGACAAATCTTGTAATGATGCATTCTGACGTTATTAAAATGTCACTGATTGGCCAATGGGGGCACTCCAATCACACATCACAATAGAAACACACTGTAAGTTTGATTGACATGAAATGTGGTTCACATATCCAGGTATCCTTACAAATAGCCTCAAGGACCATCACTATATGCCATCGTGGGTTTTTGTAGTTTCTGAATTTCTTGAAAAGCTGTTTCTCCCCCTTAAGTGTTTTCATTTTCTGATCTGTCAGCACCAAACTTGGTACATAGCCCAAGGAGACCTATTCTGGATATTCTACATGCTCTGTACACAGGGATTAAAGTTCTCCGTTGCCACGACAGATTTCCATCATTTTGTACCCACAGAGGGATTGATGTAAATCTGCACAAAAAATTGTTGACACTCACTCATACACTGCTGGTTTTGGGCAATCAAGCGCCTTCTCGTACTACTCTGCCAATTTCCTAGGGAAATGTAGAACACTCTGCTGAATGCTGTTCAATGAAAGACCAATGCAGCTG
The DNA here is from genome assembly GCA_900312575.1 of Acanthochaenus luetkenii. Classification (NCBI taxonomy): domain Eukaryota; kingdom Metazoa; phylum Chordata; class Actinopteri; order Beryciformes; family Stephanoberycidae; genus Acanthochaenus; species Acanthochaenus luetkenii. Next base: position 10,043 of record OMOT01007082.1, read on the forward strand.
TTGAGTCGTAGCTGAGTGGAATAATCTGGCGGCACCTAGTTTTCCACAGCGAGTGATGGAATTATCATTTTGCGACACCGTTTCTGACAACATTTTCAGGTGTTTCAGGTGTAAACTGATTATCAGATTAACTATTTTGATTTGTCAAGTTCATGAGTTGGGTTCTGTCTAGTGTTAGTGTCTAGCTAATGTTACAGTGGTTAAATTACCTAAATTCACTGTGCCCGAGAATGAAATCTGATAAACAATGAATATAGCTAAATAATAAAACAAATATTCTAGAAAGCATTAGGACGTACTGTAGCTTGTTGACAAAGTTTGGCTGACGCTATACGATGAGAGAATGGAGAGTGAGGTTTTAAAACACGGGACAGATGTCACTGTCATCAACAAAAGTGTAAAAAATAAATGGAAGTGGGCTTGGGTTGCTGAGGAAGTTGTGGATGGGCGCGTGCTTCTGCACTGTCTGTATGGGAATAATGTCAAGAAGGCTCTCCATCGACTCGACGCGAAGCCAACACACAATAATGCAGCTCGTGCTCTGCAACACACCTCAACACCACCCGGTGCCTCTACTGCCACTTCAGCTGGACCATCAATGAATAACCAGATTGATTTTGGCTGATATTTAAAACCTGTTTCAGAGTAAAGGTTGAAAAAAGAAAAAGAAACAATGTATTTGGTAGGTTTAGTTAAACAGGATATGCATTAAAAATATTGTTGTTTTTCCTTGAAATTCTAATACGCTTGGTGATTTAGTAAAAATAAAAATGGTGAACTTGACATGACAGTTTCAGTCTTGAGTTTTCTCTCCTTTAATCCCTGTGTACATATACAGTATATATATACGTATATACTGTTAAAGGGGGGAGGGTATTGTTACTGATTGGCATCATGTGGGGGGTAACATGTTCCTTTTTAGAAGATGCTGATGTGATGGTTTTCTTTTTGTTCAGATCCTGAAGGAGAAGTTTGGCATGGTGGCTCCAGATGTTCAGATAGAAGATGGAAAAGGAACCATCCTCATCTCCTCAGAGGAGGGAGAGACAGAAGGTAAGGAGGAGGGAGAGAGAAACGGCAAGACAGCGTCATCATCTCCTCTAGGAGCGTGTTCACACTATGCTAGGCTTTATGCAGAAAAAGCGCTGTCTCAACCACGTTGTTTTCTGATCAAAAAAAGTGGGATGCACACTTTGTTTCCATAACACAGCGCTGCAGTAGCTGTCACTATCTGCAAACAGTACCTGCATACAACTCAGACTCAGACACTCAGACAACACTGGAAATGCGCTTCACACAGAGTCTTGGGAATTGACCAACAGCTACTGCTAACTTTTCTACTGGTACTTTCTCCGTTTTAATTCTGGATGATGTTGCCGTAAACGGTCAGCTGCCTACATAGCGTGAAACCACCTCTTCTTCATTGTGAGTGGTCGGCTCACAAAAAGGTGGCCGATGTCATGTGCGCACCTCTTTACATTTTATCGGCTTTAGAGAGCGCTTTGCTCTGCCTAAAGTGCCGCTAGGTGTAATGCCTTACCAAAGTGGCCGCTTTCAATCCCCTTGTGGTCGCTCCCCATTCACTTTCACGTAGAAAAAGCCGTTGGCAGTTTGTAAGAAGCAGAATAGTGTGAACACATCCTAAGGAGGAAGCTATAGGAGAGGGAATTCTGAGCTCTAACACATAGTGGGAAATAGAAGCGGATAGCACCCCAGTTAACACAAATAATGACTTGTGTCCAAATTATGAAAGGGAAAGCTGGTTGAGAAAACCATCACCATAACCCTTGTTCAATTTTTAATTGGCCAATTCTGCCTCCATGCTCTGTTTTGGTGGGGGTTATGGGCAGTTTCACACTACGGACCGGGGGGCCGTTTCCGAGCACGGTTCCCCCCAAAGTCTGGATCGTTCCGTCCCCAGGAACGGATCACAGTGTGAACACAATTGTGGGTTATGCGTGCAGCAAGCGCCAATCTCAACCTCCGAACACTGCATACATACGTGATAAAGTAGGAAGGCAGGTGAGAGGGTCTTCCTGCTGTATCCAGCTGTGCTGTTGCTCTCATCGCTCTCTCTCTCTCTGCCCGGGAACGGAACAACATTGGTAATGTGAAATCTGGCCGGCGGTGGAGTGGGGAGGGGGACAATTATTCTCGGGGACGGAATGGAGACAACCGTTCTTAATGTGAAAACGACCTAGAATTGTAGAACTGGAAATCTGCAATTCAACATTGGAAACTTGTGTACAGAGGATATTTGGCCCGGTCAGTGAGGGAAAGATTATAAAACCCTTCAAAGTTGAAACATTTTGTCAGTTTTTGCAAAGGGAACTTTTTTAGAGTTAGGGTTACAGTTAGAATTTGGATCATGGAAAATATGTTTCGAACCTAAAACACATCTTGTTATTGTGTGTGTGATTCCCATCCTGGCTGTCTGCTCACAGCCAACAACAGTAAATTCCTGTCTGACTTTGGGATCCGTAATGGCAGCCGTCTCCAGGGTGACGACTTCCTCCAAGACTACACGCTCCTCATCAATGTCCTGCACACGTACGTCACTCTCTCACTGTGTGTGTGTGTGTGTGTGTGTGTGTGTGCGTGCACCTGTGCTGCACATGTAAATATATAAATATAAATAAAGGAAATATGCAAATGTTACCCATAGGGTTGCAAATTCTAGGGAATTTCCTTGATCGATAGTCGCCAAAGTTAATGAACGACTAATCGATCAATCGATAACGATACACCAAAACATTTCTTATGAATATTTATTAGAAAATACAAAATGAATTTTTTTTCTCAAACAAAGCTTTATTGAAACATTAGATAAATACATCTGTTTCATGGCATAACAAACATAATTATGAACGCTGTTTTGTTTACATATGATATTTTCATAAGGCTCAGGAAATTTCACTCGCTCTTCCGAGGCGAATCAGTGACTAACACGATCGTCTGACATATAACGTTACAAAAAAATAAGATGAGCCTTAATTAGAAACTTACATTTGCTAAATGATTACGAAATAGATCATCATCATCATCATCATCATCTTCAACCGCTTATCCGAAGTCGGGTCGCGGAGGTAGCAGCTCCAGCAAGGGCCCCCAAACTTCCCTTTCCCTGGCCACATTAACCAGCTCTGACTGGGGGATCCCAAGGC
>OMOT01007107.1:4456-15222 GCA_900312575.1 Acanthochaenus luetkenii
GAATAAATACACGCATCAAACAGAAGCCAGTGCAGCGGCCTCTGTCTCCCATAGGAGTGAAGACAGAGCTCCTGAAACCAATTCACCTCCGCAGCTTTCAGACAGCTTGTGTTGCAAGAGCAACAGAGAGATAACAGACCCCCGCTCTTAAACACGCGGGGAGCAACAAGCTCACGCTCCCCTCGCAGGGGAAAGAGCCTCGGGGGAGGGTCGGGGGCCGACCTGAACTTTGCGGGGGGAAAAGGGGGTCGTATCAACACCTCGGACTAATCTGGGGGAACGGGTAATGAGAAACGGCTCGCACAGCATCCAGTAGGAAGGCTGCTCGGTGGCTTCGTTGTCACGTCGTAATATCGTTCGCTTCCTGTTCCCTGGCCGCCCTGACTCCGGTTCCCAAACAAAAGGAGGCTCTGTGACTACTGGTAGCCCGATACTTAACGTCAACCTACTTCACTAGATTAGCTGCGAAACTGAAACCCAAACACATATCTTTGCAATATTTGCCCAAAAACGCAGATTCAATTTAAATTCAATATGACCTTTGCTGGGAGGCTTTAAATCACGCCACGGGGTGTGTGCTTCACAGAGACGGCCCCATCAACCACAGAGGTACAAACCCCCGTGGGAGGACGAACATAAAAGGCCCATTGTGAGGGGAAAGGCCTCGCTGACGGATGCACTGCGGTCTCATGTCAGGGCGCTGTGTCTGACGTGGCGTCTCAGGTACGGCCGGATCTGCAGGCCGCCTCACTGCTACAAGCGAGCGAGCAGACGGGAGCGGAGGCAGAGCTGGTCACGGGCTTCCGGCCTACGTAACCGTCCGTCCAGCCTCAGGGAAAACCTCTGATCCTCACTGGGAGGCGGGAGCAGGTCGACATTTCCTGCATACATTTTATCCTGACATGGTGGGTCTGTCTTGAATGAGTCAGAAAAGCATGTGACAGGTCAGCCAGAGGAGCTGAGATAGGACAGCTGTTGTCTCCGCTGCTCCTCCTCCTCCTCCTCCTCCTCCTCCTCATCGCCTTTCACCTTTCGAACTGCCTACACAGCTCAGGCAAAGTTAAGTCTATCTGTCTGTTAGCAGGTCTGTCTTTTTGTATCCTTCATTGTTTAGACTGCTCTCCCGACACGCTATCACAAGCAACGTCTCCAGTCTTTTTGAATAAACGTTCATTTAGAGAAACTGCACGTGCCAGTTGTATACCGCCGATATTTAAACAGATTTCTGTGTGCGCACACTTTTGGCGCTTTCTTCACAAAGTGCACCGCTCCACAACAACCGAACTGACTTTAGAAATAAACATGTGCACCCGAGTACATAAACAGCAGACACTTCAACAGACCTTCTGCCAGAAGTTGATGTAGAACACCTCTCTGGAGAAGTTGAAGTAGATGTTGGTGTCGTAGGCGTCATCTCCAGCGTTGGAGATGGTCAGGTTCAAAGAGATGTTCTTCACTCCTCCGAGGGCCAAGTGGGGCTTACTGTACAGTCTGATGGGAACACACAGTACACAATGTATTTCAGCATCTGCGGGCTGCCACGGGCGAAGCAGTAAGACGGGCCGGAGTTTGTTTTATTTTGAAATGTAAAGTTAACATTTGCGACCTACTGTAATGTAGCCAAAAGCATTTGTTTCTTTTTTTGCAGGAAAACTTGGGAAACATGTAATAGATGACTGCTGCTTATCGCGACAGACATGAACTTGTATGCCTTTGTTAGCAAATGAAGACCAAATATATATACAACAAAAAGAGAAGGAACTCCCTAAATATGGAAAATAAATTGACATCCTCCAACTCTTTGGAGCCAAGCGTGCGTCATGGTTCTATTGTCCACACCCACATGGCCTGGTGCCTATGACGTCAGCTTACTTCCTCAGAAATTGGGAGCAATGGCCAAGAAAGAGAAGTAATGGTAATATAAACGGATGAACTGGTCAAAGGGAGAGAGTTTTACCCAGAAAGCAAGAGTTTCCCATGAAGCCGTAGGTCTGCGGCGCAGTCATCGGACAGGCAGTTCTTCTCAAACCACGTCTGGGAGAGGAAACAGTAGAGTACACAGTTCATATGACCCCATGGTGGCCGTGGCCTAAACACAATGCTCAGCCTAGGGGGCAGTGTTGAGTCGTTGTTGGAACGATGGACTGGATCCAGTGGATATTTGGGAGGCCAGGGTCTTTACTATATCTGATCTCTTTCTGATCTCTCTTTTAATCAGACCGAGGATGGTCTTTGCTTTGAGGCTAAATCATGAAAGGAAACTTAAGTCAAGTGGTCAAGTCACATGTAACGTTGCTGAATTCCAGATAAATGGATTCTGTAAGTGCTGAAAGACGCTAATCCCCCACTTCTCAAGAAGCACAGGCATCGGGGAAACACATGTGGGGCAGGTTAGAGGTGGGTGCAAAGAAAACAAATGAATCAGCCTTCTAGATTCCACTCAAGAAAAGCTAACACAGCCAATACCGAGCTGGTAACCGACGCCAAATCATTACAACCTCAATTTGGGCTATTTCCTACATTCCTTCCCTGGTACAGGGGAAGATATGACTTTGCTTACATATATCAGGTCTGTGGTGAATTTCATTTTCACTCCAATCAATTCAGGAAATGAACTATATCAAGACCTGAATAAACTGGACTATTCCCTAATCCAAGAGCAGGATGATATGTGAATAATTCAGACATGTAATTGTAGATTATTTTTCAATCAACATAAATCATGATCTAAAATTAACCCAAGACATATGGGAGTTGACTTTAGCGAGTTGATATTGAGACTGTCAATAACTGTGCTTTGGCAATCAATGCCACTATATCATCTGAACAGTGACTGATCCTGTCTGTCATTGTCTTTCTCAAAACAGAGCAGTCTGCTTCATTTTGGGGTAGAATAATGCTTTTTTTCCCGGTGGAATTTCCAAGTGAAGATTTTATATAATAAGATTAACTTCAACAATAAATACTGTGAACGGAGAAAGGTTATTCATAGGCCTACTAGAGGTTTACTTGGCTATCAAATCCAACTACTGCCAAATGATTCTCCAAGTAATGATTTGATTAGATTTCAACAAATGTTGGAGATAAGTGAAAGTGACAGTACACTATTCTTTCACAGCACAAAATCAGACAACGAGAAGCCCTGAAAAACGTTAAAAACTCTACCTTAGTGGATTTCTTCAGCCTTATTAACTCGCCACATACTGTACTTCCATCACGTCGGGGTCGGCAGCGTGTCTTACCTCATTCCTCGCTGCAACCTTGTTTCCTTTCCTCCATCGCAGCACCGGAGAGAGGGCAGGCAGGTCTCGGTCCGGGTGTCCACTCAGCACATGCTTCCCCAGGCTGTAAGCCACCTCGAACGTGATGGCTGTGAACACCTCCTTCACATCCCTCTGTAGAGAGCACAAACAACACGGCCATTGCAAAGGCATCATCTTTTTCAACGTGAACACATAACTATTAAATATCGGAGTAAGAAAAAAAACAAAAAACTCTTCATAAACTCGAAGAAGTCTTGTGAGATCTTTATGTTATAGTAATTTAACGTTTGTCTATGGGAAACCAGATGTAAGTATACTATTGAAGCATAAAACTGTCCGTGTCGTTCACAAAATGCAGGCGTGGCAGTTTGGCTTTGGTGGACAGGTGAAATAAAACGATATTCTCGAAATAAACGGTTATTCTATTCTTGTCATTTTGTTTGTCGAAATAATTCAAAGCCTGGGCCACCATTGGAGGTTTTCGGTAAAGTGGACACATGGACCTCCAAAAGTCACTCAGGGAGAGACTTGGTAATCAATTGTGTAATAACCGGCTGGCATTGCCTCTGAGAGATATCGTTCTGGTTCTGGCTGCACAATCCAAAACCACAAAAGAAATGTTTCATTTGGCACCAGATTCGGAAACGAACGATGAAGACTGAATGAAAACAGAGAGCTAAATGCGATCAACTCCCATGTCTTCATTAGAGGATCGTGCTGGAAGTCGTACACGGGGAAAGCAGATATTAATGTTGCTTTTTCATCTCTCCTCTGTCACATAAACTACACTCGGCTCTTTGAAGGCGGCTTGGTAGGTCTGGCTCCGATCTCCAAACACACACACAAGCTCCAGAGGCAACGTGCGTCTCTTTGCCCAACTGATTTCTGCCAGCATGGAGCCAAACCCATAATGTCAACACAAGGGCTTCTCTGTGTTTTCCGGTGGTCACGTCTTTCTTCTGCACTTTTCCTCTTTGCCCATTATCACAACGTTTTCTGATGTCCACCCACCCATCGCTTTACCTCAGGCAGGCATAGAGCCAGTCTGGGGTCTGAACATATCAGGCCTCTTCCTACCTAGCAGCAGTGAGAGAGTTATAGCAGGAAAGGGGAAAAGTTAGGACATTATGTGCAGGACACGATTAGACAAAAACGCAGACGGTTTGGGGCTCCTTTGGGAAAACATAAAAAAAGAAGGGTTTACTGACCCAGTACACTTTTCCAGTGATTTTCTGTGATTATTTTAAGAAGACATTGACTCCTGTCCATTGGACCTACCACTGGCAACTGAAAATGACAAAGTCAAATTGTAAGTTCCCACACCCCAATTGGTCAATGATAAGGCTCAGTAGCACCGGCAGCAGAGGTCAACCTCCCATCCATCACTGGACTGCAATCCGTGCCTCATTGGTCTTATGGAGACTGTGTTGTTCTAGTAATCTGTCTGTTCAGCTGGGCGGCAACATGAACAACGTTGTGCTCAGTGTGTGACAAGTGGTGGTATACCATGTAAGGGGCCGGCCAAACCCTCAGTCGCCATTAAAGCAGAATGCTTCAAATGGCCCCTGTCCAGCGCCCTCCGAGTGAACCTACCCCCTGGGAACCCTCGCTGCTGGGGTCTCCACAGCTAGCCTCAGCACAGCACTCCCACTGTTCATCTCACGTTTTCACGAGAAACATGAGTATTTGGCGACACAATGACCTGTTCTTAGAAAATGAAATGGTGTGTTTTTGCAGAATCTCATGCTTAAAAACGACCTTTTAAGCACAAGTGAATAGGCATAGTCATTAGAATTTCCATTAAACTAGTCTGTTGTAGAGGTATTTCCCAATCGCTTTTTTTAACAGTGCCTATGTTATTGTGTCGATACAGGATCACTTCCTGCTTGAGACGCAGGACTAGACGGGCTAAGTAACTGCAGGACTCCCAAGACTCATATTGGAAGTGCTGGAGGTCGTTGGTAACACTTGGCCTAAGCTTTCATTAGCCTGATATTAATGCTCCCAATTGCCCCACCACAGTCCCTGCCCCAGGCCCAGTCAGCTACTACCTCCCCAGTTTCATTGAGAGTTCCTGAGCTCCAACTGAGATGGACACCCGCTAGTTACCTATAACTCTGCCAGTGGAATTAACCCCAACAACTGTTCCTTACATGCCGGTCAAATTCACAAGAGAGAGCTTGTGACAGGTCACTCTCTCTACTCAAAGGCGGCCATTGTGTTAATCCTCATTCGAACACAAAAGCCTCAGGGTGGGTCTATGCTCTCAGATCAGACAGGACATTTCTGCAATGAAAGTTGTGGCCACAACACGACAGGCTTATGTTGACAATATCCTATAATAATAATAATACTGCCTATTTTAAAAAATGGTAAATTTCCCTCACCAAACATACAAGGTTGCAGGAGGACGCCTGGTATCAACCCTCTCACCATCCCATGGACAGATTTAGCTGTTAATGCTTGGAGTCATTTTTGTAGAGATACCTAACTCTGTTGAACGTTCTCCAGCAGCTCCCACCACCAATCCTTATAAATTGTGAATTTTCAACATTCTGCACTTCACTTCACAGCTGTTGCTAACTTTAACGGCACACTCGGTATAAGCACTTCCTCCCTATAAACACATTGAAATGGTCAACTTACAGGATGCAGGACAAGCTTGTCATCCTCCATATTGTGAGAGAAAATAGCTGGGAACTGAGCCTTCACCTACAACTCCTCCTCCCTTTGGAACGAGGTTGCCACCAATATATTATCTCAGTGTTTATGTCCCAGATTCAAGACCCATTTATTTAGCACAGCTTATGATCGACCGCACCTCCCACTTTACCAGCCATTCTTTCGCCTTCTCTTCCTCCTCTGCAGTCTGTCATTTACTTACCGTCTGCTCTGGTGGACGGTCTTGCCGTTTCTCACACACATCCACCCAACCCACACCATGCGTGCACAAATACAAATTCCTCTATGAACGGATTTGACTTGACAAAGGCGTACTTGCACACTGTCATTTAGTTGAACTCTATTTTATAGATTTCACCCTGAACTATGCCTGAGAGCTCAAGTAAACTACATGCTCGCATGATCTCACGTGATCTCAGATGCTCACATGTTAATCTGTTCAACAAGATGGCAACGCACCAAGCTGCCCCTTCATGTTCACCGAGCAGCTCCATCACAGTGGGTGCGGGGAGGATGACATCAGCTCCAGACGCTCTGATCCTTACTTTAGACGCCTCATGCTTGGCTGAGATGCACAAGCGGCTCACCAGAGATCCTCTCTCCATCTTCACAGCCAAACCACTCCCATAAATGTTACATGCACATGCACATAGCTGATGGCGGGTCGTGTGAAGTCTTGACTACAGTGAGGGGAAACGCACACAGCCCTCCTTTTTAGGACAATGGATGTTTGGATGACTTGCAGGTTGTGGCCATTTCAGGCCAGGGAAACTTACTGTAGGTTAAATGGAAAAAGGCTTTTTAGTTGAGTGATGGATGGATTTAACCCGTAAAGTGCCAGGGTTAGGGTTATGTGTGTATAGTTAGATATACACAGCGACAACTTGAAATATCTTGAAAGTATTTACACTAATGTCTCCAGCATATGGGAGACATGCGCTTAAGCAGCTTATCTCGGCTTCTCGTTGAATCCCAGCAGAGAAGGGTAGATGGAGACCATTTCGGAAATGTTTGGCGCTGAACTCTTTGCCAGATAGGGCAAAATATAGCCGCCGCTTTCCTCAAATGGAACCAGCCACGGCCTTTCAGAAGAGGAGAGGAGAAACCCCAGATGTTGAGAAGCCTAGAGTTGTAACCCTAACCCTAACCCCCCTAACCCAAACCCTAACCCCGCTGTAGGAGTAACAGATAGCATCATCCAACCATTTTAGCTGGAAAACATTTTTACAATTAAAGAATAAACAGTTCTTTCTTCATTCCCTCTGTGAAACGGATCCTCGTTCCCCTAATTCATCCTCGCCACCGTGACACGGTAATCAGATCAGAGGAGGCAAGGTTGCCTGTGAGCATCAAATGCTCCGTACCATCCGGGTTGTCAACACCGCTTCTTACCAGACACCGCTTCTCTATTGTTAAACTAGAAAAGGTGACATGCCTGTTGAAAAGACCATTATACTCACTCACATAATTCTTCTTGGTCTGACTTCCCTTTACTAGACTTATCTGCTATGAACTGAACATCCATAACTTACAACGTCCCATCTACTCATCACATCCTGTTAACATCCCCAAAGGGCCATTCATTTCAGTTGGCTGGTGCCAGTGGCAGGATTTTACCTTGATAACATCTTTGAAGAACTGTGTCAAGGACATTTCTGCTGAGCGAGAACGAGTGCGGTTGCTGGCTACTCCCACTTGAACTATGACTTGATTGCTCTTTGCCTGTGCACACGCGTGTTTATACCTACGCCGTGTCCTTGTCGTTTTATGGCTCGTCGTGCCAAATGAGGAGTGGCTCTGCCTTTTGCAATGTCTGTTGTTTCATCATTTTGACTTTTACTTGTTGCACTTATCTGTTGGTGATTTTTTGGTGTCCCACTGTCATGGCTCTGTTGTCTGTTCTTTCATTTGAAGCGAATTATCTCGTCTGCCTGCAAAAGGCCTTTAGGTTTTTTAGTCAGACCGCGTCTGGGAAAAAAAACATGTTCTTAATTGGCTTGTCTGGGTCCAAAGAAGAAAAAGTTACAAAAAGTCAACAAAACAATGAAGTTGGACTTTGATGCTTTCCGCCTGTTCAAAACCACATCATTCTCAGTAATGCGAAAACACCAGACTACCAATCATACCAAATGTATGAAAACCTTTCCCATTCAACATGAGCCATGTTTACTCCAGGCATTGGACAATAGTTGAGTCTGCCGCCTGATGTTAGTAATAGAGGTAGAGCTTCTCAGATGTCTGTCCAGGTTCAGGCACCAACCTGAATGCATAATAAATCAGTCTTCAACTGCAGAACCTGTCGTGCATCAAAACACATTGTTTCCAGAGACAAATCACATTGACAAAGCTTTCTCTAAAAAATACAGCTGGCAAGCAATTCACTGTACATTGTGTCACAGCGCAAAAGGCAAAAATCCCATTATTATTGACAGCTTACAGCTATAGGAATAGTTTTGTCCAGCTAATTTAGTTTGACGTGTATGGCGGACACACACGTGTGGTGGACAGTAAGGTCCAGTGAGAGTTTACAGGGTTACAACTGATTCTAACTGGGAGTAATTGACAAATTGGCAGCCCCTTGCTATGGGACAAGGAGAAAGAACGAGGAGAGGACAGTATTGTCGCAGCAGAATTGCAGGTACAAGTACAGTGTGGGACGCGGTGTGAGTCCGTCACATCTCACCCATGACGGTGTGTACTGTGTGTGTGTCATGCCTCCAATTCTGACTTGCGATGAAGCACATCTGTATATCACATTCTGTACAATTTTAATAGACTCCAATGACTATGATGGTAATATTTCTCTATACGTCTAAAAAACTGCCTAAAATAAAACCGAGCCCCCTGTCTGTCTGTTTATCCCGCACTAAGCCTCTTGATCTAATGTCTATGGAGATTTGTGCTAGTATGGCTAAAGAACCACATTTGGCTTAGTCTTCCACTGTTCCTCACTATTGTCTCCTGTTCTTCCTTCTTGACTCAATAATGTTCAGTTTATAGATACAATACATGGTCAAAGGTATGCGGACACCCCTTCTAATGAGTGGATTTGGCTATTTCAGCCACACCCATTGCTGACGGGTATATAAAATCAAGCGGATGCCAGGAGAACGCTACCTGCCTGAATACATAGTGCCAACTGTACAGTTTGGTGGAGGAGGGATAATGGTCTGGGGCTGTTTTTCATGGTTCAGGCTACAACTTAGTTCCAGCGAAGGGAAATCTCAACGCCACAGCATACAATGACATTCTAGACGATTGTGTGCTTCCAACGTTGCGGCAACAGAAGGCCCTTCCCAGTTTCAGCATGACGATGCCCCTGCACACAAAGCGAGGTCCATACAGGAAATGGTTCGTCGGGAGATGGGTGTGGAAGAACTTGTCTGGCCTGCACAGAGCCCTGACCTCAACCCCATCCAACACCTTTGGGATGAATTGAAACGCCGACTGCGAGCCAGGCCTGATCGCCCGACATCAGTGATGCTCTCAAATCCCCGCAGCAATGTTGCAACATCTAGTGGAAAGCCTTCCCAGAAGAGCGGAGGCTGTTATAGCAGCAAAGGCGACCAACTCCATGTTAATGCCCCGTACTTTTGGCCATGTAGCTGTTGCATGGTTCATCTGTCCCTTACCGGTTGCTGCCTCACTGGATAAGGTGGAGATTGTTCCATACCCTGTAAAGGACCCTGACTAATGCCTAATCAGAATTCATTATTAAGGGGCCATTGAAAGATAGAATACAATAGAAAACATAAATTTGTTGAGCTGTACAGAACATTGTGAACCACATAAATCCGTTCCACTATTTGGCCTGATGTTTCCTTTAAAAAGATAAAACAAACAAACCCTAACTTTTAGTAAGACCGAGTGCGGCTGCATATGGCAGTGTGTTGTAACGTCTCCCAATGAGCAAACACGCACTACATATTTACCCCCGGCGAGACGAGGAAATCTGTCCTCAAGGGAAAAGAGCACTTTACGCAGGACTATCACGTAACTGACAGGAAACGTATACCATCTGTACTGTCATGCATGAGGCTATTTCTTGAATAAACACCAATAAATACCCTGTTGCCCATAACACAGCACACACAAAACATTCCTTCACAAAAGCACATACCACACTCCCATCAAAGTCTTAACTTCCTGAAGTGGGTCTCACTCCCCAACTTTCTCCCAAAAACCTGTCCACCGTAGACATACAGTACGATTGCAGCCAATAACGAGCCCAGGGCTGCAGATAAGGAGATATACATCACTTATGCCTGTGAGAATAGAAGTGGAATTAATGTATCGCCGTTTGAAACAATGTGCCCGTAAACACAAATGACGGGAAGCGTTTATGGTCTCGTATGCATCATGAAGAAGGCATTCAACATTTGACCCATGGACAGTTAAAACCACAGCTGGGATTTATAAAGGAGGAGAGAACGGTACCTCTCGTCCCTGCTGGAAACTGGCAGATGGAATAGGTTTTCTGCTCAAACATACCAAAAGCATCAACCTGTTACTAATGGTACATTCTATCAACAACTTGATTTCATGCCAATGCTGACATGTAACTGATATAATATCGAGCTGAAATCCAGCTGTTCACCTAAAAATACACAGCTGTATTCCATCACATCCCAGCTCCTCATCACATAACACCTCGCATTTTGAAATTCTCAACACATCGCATCGCTTCGGAGCCATTTTCATTATCGTTATGTCATCTAATTTGAGAGCGTTATACTTCCTATAAGGGTTCAATCTCCTTGACACGGCCCTGGTTTGTGTGTGCACAGAGTTGACCTCTGGAAACCTCACAGCGCCAGAGCA
>OMOT01007146.1:0-19276 GCA_900312575.1 Acanthochaenus luetkenii
GCTGGGATGACAGGGGCTGAGGTTTGGACTGCCTGGTGCCGGCAGCACCACTGTCAACGGGGGACCCAAAGCACTGATTGGTTGTGAAGGAAGTCCATGTTGATAAAAAGATGGAATGCAGGCGGCTGATTGGTTGTTGTCCTTACAGCGGCCCTACACTAAACAGCCTGTCACGTTCTCCTCGGACACCGGAAAGGTTATCCAGAGGGCAATGCCACAAGGTCTTCCATAAGGAGAGTGCAACTTCAGCTTGTTGGACTTTTGATCTTCCAGAATTGTCTGGAAATCCAATAGGTACTGGAATATATAATTGTGTTAAACATTGAAGATGGAGATGTGTGCTGGCAGACCTTAGTGGACGTATTCCTCTTCTATTGGACATGTTGCCCTTATCCTGAGACAATTCTAGTCCCTACATTATGACACGAGTTTCCCTGAACAACTAATGAGAGCAGGTGCAGATTCCCTCTTGGACCTCTTGAGTCCAGGATGTTGCTGTCTGTCTAACTGCCTCTCTGGTGTCTGTCTGGCTCGTCCAGACAGGGATTCACAGAGGACCTGTTATGGCCATTTGTCTCCTCATTTCCATGGAACTCTTTTGGGCAGATTCTTCTGGGGTTATGTAAGTCTTTGGGTGTGAGGAAAGGAGATTGGAAATCTCTCAAATCCTAGTGGATGTGCCTGGAGTTGTTTGATTAGGGATTGTCACGCTGTTGTTCTGAGGAATGTTATGACAGGATCAACATCCTCTATGTGCCGTGCAGATGTTCCAAATTATATCACGAGCGGCATCAATCACGCCTTAACAAGCCAAGGAAAAGGGTGCGAACAGCAAATTCCACTGAAACCCTGGACGTATTATGATAGCTATGAATTTTCATACCATTTCCGGTTACTATCCACCGACGCACACCTGTCACCGCACGCTGATGCTTAACTGCACAGGACATCTCACACCATTTGCCGTACATCCCGCACACATCCATCTACACATCTACATGACTACAAGCACGCTCTGCATCTTAAGGTTATGTGACCTGTAAGGACCAGAATGGCTTCTCTATGTTGTTCCAGAGGGGGGCACTGTCTCAAAAGACATTCCCATGCTTCACAATACCAACTTCCACTATGCTGTATGTGGTGGCTCCTGTATTTTAGCTTCATAAGCATATGCAACATGCTTGCACCCCTCCAAAAGATACATCTAATAATATGAAAATGGTTTTATTTACTGTATTTAAGCCTATACTGGATAATTGAAACGTAGGTCAGAATAGTGCATTTTATGGGTTTCTCTGTGTGTGTGTATAATGTGGATTGGTTCCTGTAAAACTATCTCTCCATTAGAGAGATCCAATATGCAAAGGCCTTAACAATATGCCTCCAGAATGTCACTTTGAGGCATTGCTTTATAACACAGCGTTGCCTAATTCTGCTACAGAGCCAACACTGACCTTGCAGGTCTACATTTGTGATGCCTAAGGGGAAATTTATGCAATGAATCATACAGCGATTATTTATGAGACCGCAGGAAATACTTTTTTGTTTTGTTTTTCATTTTTATGGCATCGGGAATAGGAGCGGATCCAACAAGGCCTGACCTCATCACAGTTAGTAGCTCCTGTGTTCATGTGGCTCACAGTTGCTGTTTTACTGTCCGCCTGTTCTTGGTTTTGGGTGCAACCCACTGCACTCTCACACAACTGTTCTGAGATCATATTTGGATGTAGGAGTAACAATCCTCTTGAGCAACATGTTGAGGATGTAATTGGGAGTTTTTGCTTTCACATCAACAGAATTTTGTCATTTTCTACATCGTCTTAGGGTTCCTATTTCTTATTGCTGATTATTGTTCCAACACTAAAAACACAAGACACTAAAGTCACCCTTTTTTAAATTGGCTGAGTGTGGACCAATGAAATGTTATTACAATTTCCAGTAGATGGCAGTAGTGGGTAACTCTCAAACCAGGGTTCTGCAGTGCACTGCAGTGGATATTTGAATCTGTTTATTCACAGTTTTTCTCAATTGCTTACAGGCTAACATTGGAAGTTGAAACGCAATCACAGAAACCTGAAACTCATGTACCAAATCCCTGAATCAAGTCTGCGAAACTGCAAGCACAATTTCTGCTTTACACTCAGCTTTCAATTCTAAATCACACTTTTGCGAGACACAGTTCTCTACATTAGGCACAGCATTCAACGTTAAAATCTCTTGTGTTCCTTTGGAAAGCAACGCCAAGCAAAATGCCAAGCTTTATTTACCAATTGGCAACACCCACTTCTCACAGGTGTCAACACTAGTTGCCTAATTGTTCACTTGGAAATCAGAGCGTTAGCGCTATAAAACGGCCACAGGCGAGCTCTCCTGTTTTGAAGGGAAATGTGTTTTGAGTTTTGAAAAAACGAGCCTTGTTTTTCCTGGGTTTCTCCTGTTGGGTATATAAAGTGTTACATACAAGACACAAGTCTTCCATAATACTGCATTTAGGAAAAAAGTTGTTTTTGTTACTGTATTGCATTTGTGTGTGTTTATTTATATATATATATTACTGTAACACTATTTTACAACCGGCCACAGTGTAAAACTGAAAATGCAAAAGGCATAAACTTTCTGAAAATATATTCGTAGTAGTGTTTTGTGTTGAGCACATCAGTGTGTTGTTGGTTGGTAGAAAGATCTCAAAGGTCAAAGGTCAAAGTGTTTTATTTATCAAGTGCACAGTATAACATTCTGAGCAGTGAAATTCTTAGGACATGGCAAGCAACAACTACGTAGTAGGCATTTTTAAAAATCTATTCATTCAATTGATTCATATGATGGAGTGTGTTGTGTCATTTTGATGCAAAAAGAAACATTTTGAATGCAGCGTTGACTAGCTAGAGAGTTTTGCGTTTTGTGTTTGTGGTTTTGTGTTTAGAGAAAATGAGACTCAGAAAACGTGTATAAGCAATTGAGAAAAACTGTAATGGTCTGTCAAGGACAGAAGTGTGTCAGATGTGTTGTGATAAATTATGAATGAATCATCATATTCTGTGAAATATGTTCCTCCTGTGTTTTAATCATTCCAGAATACAGTCGCTATATTCAAGGTGATGACAGAGTGGGTATGAGTCTGTATAAACTGTGACCCCACTGTAACCTTCTTTTCCCACGGTCACCTTGGATGTTTGTCTTCTGCTTTCAGAAGGGTGTGTGTGTGTGTGTTTGCGTGCGTGTGTGTGTGTGTGTGTGTGTGTGTGTGTGTGTGTGTGTGTGTGTGTGTGTGTGTGTGTGTGTGTGAATACAACACATTATTCTGTAGTACAGAAACCAAACAGTGAACACAGACTTACTGGTCTTTCTTATACATGTATATGTATGTATATGTACATTATTTATTTATTTCTTATGATAGATTTAGAATAAGAGTCCAGATACAGAGGAGCTGAATGGATAACGCTTGACAAGTTCTGAAGTTTAAAAATATAAACTCAAAGTTGATAATTTTTTCATTTGAAGTGGACCACCATCCCATTGGGCAGACCTACTAACATGAACGTCAGAATGACATAATATTTCACGTGAAAGGCCTCTGTACCAAAACTGAATTTGCTATTTGGGAAAACATTGTCTGGTTCACAGAACTTTGATGTTCAGCCAAAAACCCAAGCCTAAACAGTTCACACAAAACCACACACCTACATCACTCGCACTTTTTATAGCTGCAGCTCACCTGTGTGTGTTTAGATGAAGAACACTAACTAGAGAGAGGCACATTTTCATAAGTTAATGATTTCCTCTCTGAATGGAAACATGCAGACAGGAAAACTGAATTCTTCATACTTGTTACCATGCCTATGCCTCTCAACGTTGAACTCAGTATTCATGTTCTTCCCATTTCCTTTAAAGGCAGCAAATCCAATTGATACTGTTCCTAAATAAGATGAAAGAGCCAGGCGAGTCGTCGGACTGATGTCATCTCCAACTGTAATGAAATTGTCTCAGTGGGGGGATCTGGTAAAAGTTTAACACAGATGAAATGTACTGACAAAATACCTGGATGCAAGATGTTGGTTTAGAGATTTATTGAACAGACCTCCAATGATGAGGAAACAACCTTTTAATAGGTACGATATCTAAACATCCTCCAGCCAGATGCATTTTTCCTCCTTGGTGAAGTTTTCTGAATGTCAGTCACCGGATAAATCAGACAACGCTGGAAAAAAAAGTCTTCTGAGCTATTACGTCCGATGAACCGTTCTCTATTATCCTATTCCCCCTGTTAACTTTCAGCCAATCAAATACTGTTTGCACTGCGCGTGTGTGTGTGCATGGGCGTATGTGTGCTTGCATGCGTGTGTGTGTGTGTGTGTGCATGGGCGACAGACAGGCGTGTGTTTGTTCGTGCGTGTGTAACCCTTGCCTAAATTGTAGAGAGGATTGTTTCCAGGAGGTCATAATGAAACACAGATCATTTCATCGCAGCATAAACTAATAAAGCGGGACAAACAACAGCTCAGGAACATAATCAAACCTGACGACAAGTGACAGGCGAGCATTAGCTGCGTTTCACAAAATTAACATTTTACTCTCTAGCAGGGCTAAAAGTCACTTTTGAAAGGGCTGCGAGTTCTTCATGGAAGCGATTATGTGACTGGCCCCTGGCCCTGTGAAGACCCTGAAAGAGACACAAGGTCAGGGGTCAACCAGACCATTAGCAGCCTCATTATAGGACTTCGCTTCACATTTCCATGCTGTAGACAGAACAGTACCAGAGCTAGGACTGAAACAAGGACAAGATTAGGAGCCTCAAAGCCTTCAGTACCATTGTGCAGCAATGCATTGTGGTATTTGTGTGTGTGTGTGTGTGTGCGTGTGCGTGCGTGTGTGTGTGTTTCTTTAAGAGCATTAGCCACTTGCAGCGCTTTCTCCCCACTTCATTAGAGAACTCTCTCTGCAGAGAGTGGAGGGCGAGCTTTACGTGGCAGCTGAATACACCCCAGACTGAAAGTCATCATAATCCAGTTGATCTCTGAGATGTTTGCTCTCGCTTTAGCAAGCGTGATTTCTATGATAACCCAGCTAGAGCGTTGGTCTTAGAAGGATGCGGAGGCTTAGATGTGACACAGTATACTTTCTGAAGGGATCGCAGGGAAGAACACTATAAAACGGTTGGTTTAAATAGTTCAGGCTTAAATTACAGTTGCCAGCTAACAATAGTACCACTCGAATCATACGATCCTCTTGATCTCTTGGGCTCTCCTGATAATTCAACCCAAATGAGAGGCAGTGCCGGGCCGTCCGCTGTCTCTGGTGGTGTTGGCGTAGATTAGAAAGCTAAGAAGCCTGTTTCATATTCATGGGCTGATGGGGGATGGTATGGTGAGAGGAATTTTACACGCCTCACTTGTCCGCTGTTGCTTGTGTATTGTCACACTTTTGAACATGGACAAACGCACGCACGCACGCACACACACACACACACAGCTCATGGAATTGTTTGTGACTCTAATGGCCCTTCCTTTGGGGGCACTTTTAATTGTTTGGTCATCGTCTCCATGCTCAGTGTGTCACAGTCAATAAAGCCACATTAGAGGAGACAGGAGGTGAGGGGTGAGGGGGCCAACACAGGGGGTTAGGACCTCGGCGTGGAGACAATATAAAGCGTCTAAACCCTCCCAGAGTGGCATTCTACTGCTATCAGAGCTCCATGGAGGACAGGCTGTCACTGTGGCCCATTGTGAGGCCAATGACTCATTCTTACTTGGGGAACAATTTCAAAAGGTCCCAGGGATTTCACAAACTGGGGACAAACCCCTTGGATCTGCTTCAGCTGGTGTGTGTGTGTGTGTGTGTGTGTGTGTGTGTGGTGTGTGACTGCTCTTGTGTTGGCACACAAACATTCAATGAGAATAGTAGAAACTAAAGCCGTATCGTTAATGCGGCCAATCAAATTCAAACATTAGGTAATTCTTCATCAGATATCATTTACCTTTAGCGAACCATATAATTTTTTGATGACCTTTGCTAATGCCTACAAAAATAACACGGAGCCTCTCAAGCAGAAAACAAACCAAGCAGCGATTTAATTTGGCTCATATGTTGGAGCGAAGGGCTTTTACATGCATGGCTGCAGTTCTTTATTTGATGTAACTAGCTTTTAAGCTGCTGTCAGTGATAGCCATAACATGTCACCAGACCCTGGGAAGTGTGTGATGGTGACTGCGATAACCCTCGGAGACTCCCAGTCTTAACTGTCACCCTCAGCATCTGCAGACCACCAAGCTAGTCCCAGTGACCTCCCCGTGACCTGCTCCACCTCACTGTCGTGAACTCTGCTCCCACACACCCAGCTATCTATCTAGTGCGTGCCTGTCAGTCAGTCTATTATACACTTTCTACAATTGGTATGTCTGGGTGTGTATTTTGTTTCTATCTTGTGTTCTGTCCATGTTGAGTATGTTATGATTGCTGTTTCTTTAAGAATGTACTGCTCTGACATTTTATGTGGGAGATGTACGAGATCAAATATCTCTGATACATGGGACTATCGGTAAACAATAATTCATTTCAATACAATTTAATTATATCCAATTATATTGTCCTTCTAGGGGAAATTTGGTTTGCAGCCAAGGTACAAAAAATACAGTAAACACAAATGACAACACACCAAACAACGTCAACCAATAAAGAACATTCAAACATATATTACCCAGTTCCGTTGTATACATGTAGGCCAGGTTGAACAAACACCTCAAACTGGCACAGGAAGCACTTAACCCCTTCCAATCACCACAAATCCATAAATAGTAAACATCAGGGTTTACAATTGCACTGTTGTTGAAATTCTCCATGCACATTTTCTGTTGAAAACCTCGACATGTGGCAACTCACCTGAGACTATTGTGACTAGCTACATTCATTGGTTTCACCAAGTTCCACAGTTGTGCAGGGAGGGGATGCAGACTGCCAGTAGAAATGGATGGATTCTTTTTTCTTTTTTTTATCTACAACCTGAATATTTAACCAAAATAAAATTATGACAGTGTCTTCATCAAACATCCTCGATTACATACCAACTGACACATACCAACAACATGTGAATTCCTATAATAGGGCCTCTTTAAATAAACGAGTGGTACAGAGCACAACATTTCTGGGAATCTGTTGACATTAGTAGTATATATGTCAAAGGTGTCATTCATGATAGCAAGGACTATGGCTTCCTCTAGGGGTGAGTCTCTTCCCAGTCTCCAACCGTGGGTCAAAGTTCAGTTCGACTGACAGCTACATGCTCCTGGTAGCATGGTAGCACCGCTACCTCACACCCTAACTCATGACCGTAACTGTCCAAAATAACCTGCTTTGAGCTTGCTGGCTCACGTGTCAAAATATACCTAAAAATCCATGTTCTTTCATGTACTGTTGTTTGCAAAATCATGACATCCATCATTGGCTCAAAGCATCAATCAATCAGCATCATCATCACTGTAACACTATAACACTGTTAGGTTGTTCTCATGCAGTTTTTATCCTCAGTTTTAAAGCATAAAAATGAAAAGTTGGAAGAGTATTGAAGAGTCGCAGAATATTTCAAGTCACAACTTTGCTCATTGTGACACTGTGGATTAAACTGTTACCACGATGCTGATCAGTGAGCTTAAGGAATCTCCAGTGTTCCGTTTGGCTATGCTTTTAATAATTAAGCACCTACTGTCGTTCCATACTCATTGCAGCGCAATTCCAGTTCCACTCTTTACATTTTACAGTATTACTGTAAATGCTGTCAGTAGCCTACTTATATTAGCTCAGTCAATAAAGAGAAGAAATGTCTTCACTCCATAAATCACAATGCTCTTTACCTTTTCAGGGTCATGGGGGGGCTGGAGTCTATCCCAGCATGCATCGGGTCGCCAGTCCATCACAGGGCTAACACAGATAAACAGGCAAATCACTTACACTCACACCTATGGTCAGTTTAGAATCTCCAGTCCACCTGACTTGCATGTCTTATAATGTTGGAGGAAACCGAGGCAACCTGGAGGAAACCCAGTCGAACTCTGGAACAACTCCACACAGAAAGGGCTGGGGATCGAACCCGAGTCATCAGGCGACAGCGCTAACCACTTAGCCACTGACCAAAATTAGTTTTGGTCAGATTAATTTCATGCAACTTGTGCTTTATCTAGTTTTAGTCACCATCAATGTAAACATTGAAGTGTAGTTTTTGTCACAGCCAATGGGGTTGACTGTGCAGACCAAAACACCGAACAGCCTGTTGGAATGTACCGGTACCCCGCCCTGCTCAAGTCCCTGTTGGACACCTAACTCAGATGTGGGCTTGGACACACTCTTCACTCCATATAAATCCTGGCCATTTTACGAGTCCCTGCCTTACTAAAGCTGTCCCGCTCCCCCACACAGCGCAATCAGGCCTCCCTCCGGAAGGTCACACGTCTTGTCTTTCTTTGGGGCATCAAAAGTGTGTTTTGATGCAAAAACCACAAAACCACAACTTTGCACATAGACACATTTTGCCCTTTGCTTTTGTGATGACCACTGTACTACAAAACACTGAATATCTTACATGAACTCTGTTACAGTGACATCGGAGTCTCGCCACACAGGACTGGGCCTCCCCATGTAGACGGAGGTATCAGGCCCAACCTGGCCAATTATCAACAGGGGTGGATATGGGGTCTCGGGTTAAGTCCTTATCCTCTCTGGCCTCCAGTTTAGAACCCACCTGCCAAAGTAATTTATGATCTTGTTAAGAGAAACATTGCCCAGGATCTCGAGGACAGGATTCCTGGCCCCAGCACTGCGACAGTATTTCACGATTATCAGGCTATCCCTAGCGGTGTTATAAAACACCTCACATTACCACGCTTCCCCCTGTCTGTCTCTGCCTCACTCTCTTTTACACTCTCTCTGCGGTGGGTAACAATGTGAGGCTCATTCAAGAGGCCATATTTTCTTCCAAAACCCAAACTGGCATGTGAAATCATTAGAAGCACAGTGATTGGTCATAAGGCTGTCGGATGTAACGGTCTTTAAGACAGGGAGTTGGCCAAACTGCTCCAAGAGGCACAGTGGAGGGACCTTACCACACTATCCGAGGCCCTGTTATGAATAGCCAGGGGCCTGCAAAGAGAAAGACACAATGGAGAGCACGCCTCTCCGTAAAGTATGCATACTTCTCTTTACTTATTGGGACGCTAATTTGCACTCTCATTAATTTGAGATTTTAGACATTTTCAGTGTATATTCCTTGTCTCAGACTGGATGTATGTTTTGCTGAGATGTTAACGCAGAAAAAGGGGGAAGTTAAAAGTCGCAAAGGGAATGCCCATAACGGCGTTTCTCAGAGAAGTGTTTTACTGGCAGGTCTTTCACTAAAGCGTATAATACTGGTGTTGATTTTAGCTGGCTCTAGACGAACTGCAGTTAGCCCAGTCAATGGCGCTGTTCAAGGCCTCTACATCATTCTCTCTCAGCAGAGCTGTGGCTACCTCGTAAAGCTGCTCGTAAACTGACACTAACAGAGCCAGCTATGCCCCAACACATACAGCACCCACAGCAACACACAGATGTATTAACTACCCGGCATTAAGAAAAACTCCTAGCGCCAGTAATACTTTTCACCTGAATACAGCTATCATAGTGCACACGATCAGAGAGGCTCCAAGCGGATATCTACAGTGTATATATTAAACTGTATATGTAAGGCTGTCTTTTAAAGTTGTACAATGACTATACCATTGGCTCAAAAAGTTACCAATGTATCAGCATGAAGTGATTTGACTGAGAGCTCAAACTCTCTCTCCAAAAAAAACAAGTACAGGTCTGAATTAAAACATGACATTTCAAAACCTCTTTAGTAAGATGGAATATTATAATTTTCCACAGTATGAAGAGATTGACCTGTCAAGCCCACACTGTAATGAGCAAGGGCTTCATATTAGCTTAAATAAAGACCAACTGTGAATTAGTTGGTGCCTAATCCTGCTATTATTTGAAATAAGAACAACTGGCCAGACCCAGTCACTGCTTGGCTGGGAATCTGTTTTGTGCCTTTGCTTTGCTCACGGTTTTAATTGTAACAAGCTGAGGGGAGCAAGCAGAAAGACTGAAATCTATTATGCCACTATATAATCTATAATGTCACTGAGGCAAGCCTTCCCATTGGGAGATATCAGCAAAAGAGGTCTTTAGGTGCAGATTCCCACCGGAATTGCATAGAAATACAGCCAGGAAAGCTCAGGCAGGTCTGAAGAGAAACATCCTCGTTTTCCGTGAAAATCCTTAAATTAAGAAATCCGTGAGGCAAAAAGATTCCAATCAAATGGACCAACAAACTAAGCAGACAAAAGGGGTCAAAGGTTTTTGTTTTTTGCTGTGAATGGAGGCACAGTGACTGAGGAATGAAGACAGGGCAGCATTTAAGGGCCCACAAAGCTGTGCATTTAAATAAACAGGGTTACGTCCTCCTCTTTTGGGCCCAATGAAGTCCATCAAAGAACATGGTAATGCCCCACTGAATGGACGCAAGGACTCCCAAACTCCTGCCTTTTCACTTCGTGTGAAAGAATGTGACATAAAAACACCCCCCATGAAAAACAGACATAAATTGGGCTTTACATTTTTCTGCCCTGGTTACAGCTTTGAATTATTTGTGCAGTTTGCAGATGTCAATATCTGTGGGAAGTTAATGAATGATTTTGTGCCCTTAAGTAGTAAAAACAGAAATGCAGGAATCAATAATAATTGATGATGGGCATGAACAGTCCCAGCATCGGTGGAAAATATGTAACTTCTGTTGTTGCCAATAAAGTCTTCCGGGATCGCTAATGTACAGGCTTTCTGCTCAGCCATGGGATTTCCTCTATTGTAAGATAATTGACAGACTAGTTCATTTGAAAATGAAAGATTAATCACATATAATAGCACTTGATTTAGACAAGCCTAATCTAGTTTATAATGTAATCTAGTGTAACTAGCTAGTTTAGTCTACATTTGTGTGGTGTTCATTTATGTAATAGTTTGGTTATACTGTATGTCTCTTTTAAATGACAATAACCACTGAAACTCTGAATGGAACAAGCCAGGAATCAGAAACAAGAGAAGATGTTGTTGCATCTGAATAGACATTATTTTGTCCACTCGTCATCTGGCCCTGGCCCTGCTCTCTTAAACACACATGCACAGACCCTCGCACACGCACACACACACACACACACACACACACATACACACACACATAAAAAGTAACTGAGATTCTGGGCCAGTCCTGAGCAAGAGACAGGTGCTACCCGCCAGCTCGGTCCCAGCAGAACCACCACATAGATGCAACTCACTCACTCTGCAAAGCATCGACTTTCCAACTACTTTTAATTTTACAAGAACCCAGGGACCGCTAGACTGGTGCGTATTAAATCACAGCTCTGGCTCTGGATCTGTGGCGTCTGGGCCTGGATGCTCTCCATGGAACCCAAGCCTCACACACATTTGCCTGTGTTAACACTGTAGTTCCCCACCTAGAGCCAGGGGTTGGTGGCAGCATGGTGGTGCCCTTCAGTGTTGTCTTTACAACTGCCCGTTATCTAGCATCAGGCTTTCACCGTGCAGGTAGTCTCATTTGGCATGTCACTTGGCTAGTTAAGGAGACAGAGGGAATCATATTTTACAATCCAGTTTGCAAGTTGGCTACGGGTTGCGTTTGGTTCAGATGAATGGGAAACATATACAGACAGCATAGCTTAGGAATTGTGCTCTGTTTTGGGTGAAGTGTCAATGATACTCGGCACAATCATAAATAGGCTATTGGTTATATGATGGTATTTATTCTGGTTTGTGATCAAGTGTAATTGGGTATATAGCATGTGTTTCTCTCTCTTTGTCTCCCTCTCTCCCTCTCTTGTCTTTCTGCAGACACAGTGTCTCCTGCCACTGGATGCTATCGCTGTCTTCCTCCATATAAATGATTAACGCCCTCATCAGCGTTAGGTGATATGACTGCAGTGGAAAAAGTCTTCCTGAGAGGTCGAAAAGAGAGGAAGAAGATGGAAAGGAAGACAGGGTGTGGACTGGGCAAGGAGAGGGGGATGGCAAGTGAGAGGAGAGGAAAAAACAGAGTGGGGCGAGGGAGAGGTGGAAAACGAATGGGTGGCAGGAAGCAAAGAGGGTGGTGAGGTGAGTGTGGAGAAACATAGCAAGGGAAAGAGACGGTGGACTCATGCAGTTGATTAGAAATGTAATGTTGATGGCAAAGAAGGATGGGAAAGATGGTTGCAGCTGGGGAAAGAGTAAGAACGAGGTCTCTCTTCTGTTTACATTCCTCTCTTGCACTAGGATTTGCTAAAGGATATTTCCACAGCAATAATTTGGGGACTTGCTTGTGATTCTAGCGGGGGGGGGAGTATTCCGTCTCCTCCGTCATGTGGAGCAGAACTCGGGGGGCGTGACACGGGCTCAGGAGCCGTGACCTACGTGTAAGAGATGAGTCTCATCACCTAATCATCTACAGTCTGTTGTACAATCCCCCTTCTACAAGCCCGTGATTATGACTCTTCCTGAAATAGGTCCCGTTTAAGGGATTGCTCTTTCTGTACGGGTTTATTCATCTGACAGGGAGGTCTAGCTCAGATGAGCAAATTGAGGTTTATTTGCTTGGCTGCTAAAAATCTACAGGACACACTTCTCTAAATAAAGCCTAGTAAACTTTGCCTTATGTGGTCACGTCCCAGGTATGCCGGTGTGTGTGTGTGTGTGTGTGTGTGTGTGTGTGTGTTTGTGTGTATGCACATGTGCGGGTGGCCTCCATAAAAGCAGATGTTACAGCACAGCAATAAATACAACTACTACAGCTTAGTGCTTCATCAATGATTTACAGGAAACTACTTTCAACCAATGAAACTGCTCAGCTGCGTGAGTAAGAGCTTGGCTTTGGCCTGCACCTGTTATCGTTGGCTGTGATAGCATATTTATCTGCTTCTTGCCTGGAACACCTGAGCGCTAAACACTGTTCCAAGTCCCGGGGGGTGATAGGAGTAAAGAAATGAAGCCCAAAATAGAATGAACTGAAACACCTGACACATTGAGACCCAATAAAATGCCACAAAGAATGAGTAATAATGATTTAAATGATTTTGCTTCCTTTAAAAACATCTTAATAGCTTCCTAAACACTCGAAAAGCATCTTTTTTGAACATTTGGAAGCTTTCTTAAGATGCGCGTCTGTGCTTTTCTGCAACACATTACAACAACTAATTTGACCCTTCAAGGACAATGTGACATTAGTCTGATCTTCCTCTCCCACGTCGGAAGGGCAAGCAGGTGCTCACAATACATGAGTTCCTTGTCTTTGTCTTAAGGTAGAAATTATCCTGAAAATGTGGTTTTGCTAGCTACTTCATATAGAAAGAAGTTAACTAACTATAAGCTTCAAAAGGATTTACCTTTATCCTATTAATACTTGGAAAAGGTAGTTTTACTACATCCAAATCAATCTGCAGTGTGTCCAACAACTCACTGTCAGCTAGACATGGTAGAACATGAAGTCATGGCATAGACACCTGCAGTACCGGGAATCAAGAGAAAAGGTGGATGAAGTGAAGCGGAAATAAGAAGGACAGTCACTGAAATGTCCTATAAATGTTATTTACAGGGACAGTAGTTCATTACATATACTGAAATGTAACCAATGGAATGCATTTAACTAATGGACACACAACAAAAGATGATTGGTCTTACAAAAGGTGGGGGAAAGTGAAGCCGAAATATGAAAGACAGTCACTGAAACTTGGATTATTCTTTATTTTTGACAAATAAATGTAATTGATAGTGTCGGTAGTTAACTGCTTAAACCACCAAACTACTACAAAATGTAGTTAAAGTCATATTTCAACAACAGCTAAACAACCCTCAAACACTGCATAGTGTTGATAGATGTTAGCAATGACGTGGCCTGTATGAGACTAGTATGAACACCCTTGATACCAATCACAATCATGAGCTGTGATTATGTAAGTGTGGAGACACGCTTTAACGTTAAACATGCCACAGGTCATCTCTGTGTCTCCACCCTCACCTTACTGCTACCGTGCAGCGGCCCCTGATAAGGCGTTGGTTCGTCTTGTTTGGATCTCTTCCCAACGTTCACCTCCTGACTTTTCAACTCCTATCTTTCATGACAGGTCTTGATTGTGTATAGTTGTTAGTGGTTTACCATATTATTAACGCTCGTTGGCGGTTGCTCACTGTCTCATGGCCTCGGGGATCCTCGCATTTCTGTGAGCCGGAGCTTTTGAAAGAATGTTCCAGAAAATGTCGAGAACCAGATGGGAGGGACAGAGAGGCAAAAGGAGGAGATGCTATCTAGAATGTGCGGAGTGAGCGATTTTCCGTCTGTTCGTTTCTGACAAAGAAAAGCAATTAACACGCACTGAGGAGGCTAATACTTCTCATTACAGACCTTTGACAGCCATAGCGAGGCACCATACAAAATAAGAAATTACACTGGGATGGGTGAGGAGAAGCAATAAACGTGAACCTCCGCTCCTTTACGAAGCTATTTTAGGTTTGTCTAATACTCCCAGTACAATGTCACTTCTCCACGGACTTTACGCTCATCTATGACTAGAGTATATATATTCCATTGGTTATACAGTATACCTGCTCATAATAGGCCGGCCTGCTACATATCAGCATATCATTCAGATGAGCTGTTTTGTTGTGAGAAGGGACCCTTTTTCCAATAGGGCAGCTGGAAATATAAGAATGAGCATACTAGGAAGTAAGGAAGTAAGGAAGTCTTTATTTATATCGCACTTTTCAAAACCAATGGTTGCAAAGTGCTTTACAAGGCAGGGTAAAATATATACATATAAAATAACTACATGTAAAAAGAACACAGATATCATAGAATCGAAACGATAGAGAAGCTACTGGTCAAGAGAAGCCACTAGCCTTACCTCCTTCATCGAGACAGTATTTGGCAATATAGGTCAACACATGGCACTCGGCATTAATCATTGTAATGCCATATCTCTGCGGGTAACAAGTAGCAGGCCGTGTCCGCTATTGCACAGTTGACCCAGTCAGTTGAACAGCTGCCTCAGTCTAAGGCATTGTCCTACTGTTGTTCATACGATCACAAACCACAACAATAACAGGGCTGCGTCTAAAGCCCACTGGAATGTCACACACAGACCTCCTCGCCTAGAAATGTACACAGACAATCTCAAGTCTTAAGAGGAAAAAATGTGTCACCTCAGCAATAGGATAGTAAAGCAAAGTTTAAGAGTGCTTTAAAAGAGCCTTTACCATTACATGGAATTTAAGCACTTCCCACAGAGACACGCCCTTCTCCTTATGTGTGATTGTGTGCTTGTGTGTGTGTGCGTGTGTGTTTGTGTGCTTTTCAGATGAGAAGAACAGTGCCAAAATGCATTGTAACATTTTTGCCGGACCCCTGGGCCGGCCAGTAACAGTGAAAGTCCCTTACTCCCTGACTCACTGACTCCCTGACCCTGAACGTGCGTGAGAGATGGCGTGCAGTAGGGGGCAGTATGAGCTAGTGACACCAGGCGAGTGCAATAATGATCCTGGACAGAAATTAGCACTACTGTACGTCCATACGACTGCCCCTATATTGTAGTTCTGGAGCAACATTGGTGTTTTCCTTTTTAATGAATTGTGTGATTTGACATAGCCTCGTTGACTAAAGTGAAACGGTGTTAGTAGCAAATGTAGGGCCAACGGCAGTCAAGCACCAACACGTTTGTTCAGGCTAACATTATATGAATATGAATTCATAGGTCAATCGTGCGATCTGACATAGAAACTGTGTTCGTGTTGCAGCCAGCACGTCGTAGATTTGTCCAAATGCCACCCGCATTCGCTAACGTTAGCTTGCTTGCAAATCATTTCTATAACTAGGCTAAAGCTTAGGCTAATGGCTAGCTCATTTGCTTGCTTACATTACCTACCGTAGTTTGCTTGCCATTAGCCTTGTCATGTTTTTTTTTACCGTTCTGATCGCGTAGCTGCAAATTTGATTCTATGATGCTAGCTCATTTGTTTACTAGTTAACGTTAACATTACCTAGTTAAATGTCAATGTTTGTTATTTTGGTCACAGTTATCTGCATGGTCCAGGGTTACTCAATGTCTTGCATTAGAGGAAATCAACAGGCAATTTTGTTTACATTATGTGGCCAGGAGAAATCTAGACGACGTACCACTGGCAACGGTATCTTGGGCGGGGCAAGTCGAAATTTAAGGAAGGTAATGACGTAAGAAAAAACTTTCATGTTGGACCCTGCATTTACGTTTCTGAAACCCAATGTTCCGCACTGGCTGCATGGGATCCGGCACGTTTGTGGTGCAGTTTGATGTCTAGCTCAGTGACATGAACAGTAAAGGTCAGGAATAGTAGAGTTTAGCATTGCATCCCTCAAAAGTGAGAAATGGACCTAGTCACTCGTGTTACTGTAATTCATTTGAACAAAGGTTGTTTGCCAGATTGTCGGCATTTTCCTTGAACAGTTAGTTCTCTTCTGATTATAACCTCACAGGTTCAGGTTTTCACCTTTCCTCCTTCTCTCCACGACTTCTTGGACTCCCGTCAGGCTTTGTAAGATGGATCCAAAGTTATTTCCAGAGGTCTCTCCAAACTCCAGCTCATCCATCACTGTGATCTCTATTATGCAGCGAGCTCCCTACTGTGGTCAAGGACCGTGATAACAAGACAGCATAGAACCAGATGTGTATAGAGGTGAGCTGAGAGCATAAGTGCATACTGTAAGTGTGTGTACTGTGAGTGGAAAAGGTGAGTACACATGGAATATTTTTATATTTGGGGTTCAAGAGGGAAAAGGGCAATTGGTTTGATAGTTTAAAACTGGTCAAAGTACACACTAGCATAGTTGTACAACTGTACTACCACTGCCTACACACACACACACACACACACACACACACACACACACACACACTCCGGATTTTACATCCAGCACATACCGTATTTAATCACAGTTATGACCCTCAGGTTTGGCACAGTCATGCTTTTCAGTCCAATACACAGCTGGAAGCTCCTGGCTCACCTCTTCGCCCTCTCCTTCATTTATCTATTTCCTTTGAGACCAAATGATTTTTCTCTATAATAAATGAAGAAAACTCCTTTTGGTTTTATTTATGTACGCTAAGCACTGTATCCTCTGAATTCTATTCTGAAGTCTATTTTTGGCCGATCATTGGAAATGTAATTCCCTCACAGGGTGCCACCAGCCCTGGGACAGAGCAGCCCTTCGTATTCTCAGGTTGTCTGACCCCATTGTCTCCCTTGTGCTGTCATGGTTGCGATTTTTAAGCAGGGTGTTGTCGGGGGAGGATGGGAAGTGTTATAAAGTTCCCTTTTCGTTGCCCGTTTCTATGTGTGGCTGTCTCTGCAGTCGGCCGGCCGGTCTCCTCCTGCTGCAGGGGGGCGTTGGGCACGGGTGATTGTTTTACGCCCGGTTACAGGAAGGTCAGATCCAAAATCAATGAGGAAACAGCTCTGCTGCTCTCAACTCTATTTCTGCCAAGCACGGTCCTCTGAGAGGAGCAGGGATATCAGGAGCCCAAAACAGGAGGATCATTAACGTGACAGATAGAGGGAAGAAGAACAATGAGAGAAAGAGAGGAGGGAAATGAGAGAGAGAGAGAGAGAGAGAGAGAGAGAGGAGAGAGAGAGATGTCACCAGTGTGAAACATGAAGCGCACAGGTGTAATGGAAGTACAGTGTTT
This sequence comes from Acanthochaenus luetkenii, assembly GCA_900312575.1. Taxonomy (NCBI): domain Eukaryota; kingdom Metazoa; phylum Chordata; class Actinopteri; order Beryciformes; family Stephanoberycidae; genus Acanthochaenus; species Acanthochaenus luetkenii. The sequence goes on from OMOT01007146.1 coordinate 17,772, forward strand.
TCTTGAAAACATTCTTGGTGCTAAGCAGAATTTTATCCTTTTCCTGTGACACACACTCCACTGAATATAAGAGCCATTGCATGTTCAGTATCATGCAATGTTTTACAACTACGATTGAGGACTGGGAAGAAGAAAAAACTGCATGCAGGAAATTACTATAACCCACTAAATGTTTTCAAAGCACTGGTATGCAACACAATTGCCAGTATAAAAATTGCATGAATAAATGAAATATAATAATAAACAAATAATGAAAACGGATTTTAATTCGTATTCAAATGGGAGTGAGAAGGGGTGGAAATCTGCTTTTTTTTCTAGGGAATATCCAAGTGGTTTCCTTTTGAAAAGCGCTGCACAATTCAATAAAGTCCTGAGCGTCTCTGGGCCTTATAGAAAACCTCGGGGGGGCTGCTTTAATGTTTCCTTCTTTCTCTGTTTCCTTGGGAGGAGAGCGGATATTACAGATTGGAAGCATAGTGCGTTTATGAAATCTCACCCTGAATATTAGCAACGTGAGCCATTGGCTTTCAAGTTTTATTGTTCAGTGAGGTTGAACCAGACAGTTTCTAGCTTGGGACAAAGCAGGGCACGTAGATTTTGTTCCGCTGCTCTCCTAGCAGGACACTGGCTCCAAAAACATGCAGCAGCTCCCGGTGCTGACCCCCATAGGTCAACAACATAACTCTCCCATCTACACTCATTCGTTTAGCCTGAATTCCCTCGAGAGGGGAGAATACAAATCTGTTCAATTGCCTGGAGGAAAAAGGAATTAACTTCTCACCCTTACTCTTCCCATCAAGCATTTCTTGTCCTCTCCCGGCTCTTCCAGATTTGCACTACGTTCTCCTTGATGTGCAGGTCTGTATTGTGAATGCAGGGTGGCCTGGGCCCCCCTGTGCATTTATTTCTCAGACATTCTATGTCCCCCTGTTATGGAATGGAGGTGGACATGTCCCACCAGGCCGGCCGGGCATGGGCAGGAGGACAAGAGCTGACAAGCATTTAGGAACTCTACTCATAAAAGCTCAGTCAACCCCACCTGCCTGTGAGCCTGTATAGTATCACTTCTTATAGGGAGAGGTATTCGCCACTCTGATGTTGTACATCACAGTGCATGCCTGTCTTGGCTAAACATGAAAAGACAAGGGCTTACCCTGACGTTTTGATGTCTAGTTCTAATTACAACGGTTCAACTCCAACCTACCGTATCCTATCTGTGCATGTGATTAGGGGTTGGAGGGACGAGTTTAACTATACTCCACTTCAGGTGTGACTGAATTCAGACCTTTACTGTAACACTGCTTAGAAATGGTGAGGATTAGAGTGAGGCATATTATAGGGAAATGTTTTCCGACAATATCTGAAGTTATAATACCTCTTAGATGTGGAGATGCAGCTAAATATCACCTACCTGAGCCGCTGTGATCAAACTCATTGTGCTTTCAACCTGGGATTACTCCCAGTCTGACATGCCCAAGGTTACCATTACGTCACTCATGTACTGT
>OMOT01007153.1:4138-18117 GCA_900312575.1 Acanthochaenus luetkenii
CACACACACAGACACACACACAGACACAGACACAGACACACACACACACACACACACACACACACACACACACACAGGTTTCTACCAGGGTTTGACCGATATTTCTGTACTGAAGCAGCTGATATTTTGTGCCGATAATCAATATCTTTACATTTGAAGTATTGATTGTTTTTCTGGAATACATTACTGCCTTTACGTGCCTTCTTGTGTATCTGTGGTCAGGAAGGAACCTGCATCACGTCGCCAGGGGACAGCATGGACTGGCTTATATCTGATATTTAATAAAAGCCCGTTATCGGCCTGACATATCAAACGGCTATATCTCGTTTTGTTCCTATTTTAACCGAGCAAGTCCACTAACGGCAGATTCCTGGCGTTACAGCCATCGACCGAGTCTTAACCGGGCCTCACAGACTCACCCCAGAACCTGGTGAGAGGCTCCGGCAGGCCGGCGTGCCCCACGCTGCAGGAGTAGACGTCGCCCTCCTGGGGGGTGAAGCTCAGGTAGGAGAAGATGCGGAAGCTGAAGTCCTTGTTGGAGTAGTACTGGGTCTGGCTGACATCGTCCTGGTCCACCGGCTGCCCGTTCCAGGCCCAGGTGATGTCTACCGGCGTGGGATGGAAGTCACTGACCCAGCAGATGAGGGTGTTGAGGACCCCCGGCTCCACCTCCTGCTTGGGGTACATCCGAGAGGTCGGCGGTGCTGCGGATGGATGGATGGCGGCGTGTTTAACGGACGGATGAATCGTAAGTGTTCATTTAACTCAGAGTGTAAAAACCAGCACAACGCCAGTGCTGCTCAAAACCATCAGGCGTTCAACGAACTGATGGGTGTGGCCTTAAATCAACACTGGCATGGTGTTGGTTTCTAACAAAGACAATTGTGTTATAGAGACACCTGATATGTGTAATATATCCATTTCTCCCCGATGCACAGCTATAGAAATGTGACACTGTATAACCACAGTTGGTTCCCTATTGACGCCCGTTGTTCTTCTTTCAAGCGCACACCAGGAAAGTCACCTGATCAACTTGTGTTTAACAAGATAACCCGCTGCTGCTCCCAGTATGCTACAGTGGTTTTACTAATACTCCTGCTTAGCGAGCTGTGGCCGCTGACGGAGCCAGTCTGTATTATGACCAACTTTGTTTTGTTCCTTTTATTTCACCGCTTCGTTGTGTCGAGTTCAGAACACTTCTGATGATGATGATGATGATGATGGTGATGGCTGCAGTGGTTTTGTCTGCCGTCTTTATTCTCAGGGTAATGTTGGAATGGTTCCCTCTCTTGCTAAACTCTTACTTGGTGTTGAGTTGTGCGAGGTAACGGGACAGCGCCACCAACATGGTCACATGGTCAGTATGGTCTGAAGCAAACTCTCACCTCTGACCTCTGGAGGGTTCATCTCCCCCCGAACACAGCGGGGGACGTTGTAGTTGCAGGTACCGATGGACACGTACGCCTCAGCGGGCAGCTCGGGTCCGGGTCTCCACTGCTCAGCGAACTCTGGCAGACGCTGCAACGGCTCATAGACGTCCGGGGGGACATAGAAGAGCTCATCTCCATCGAACCCCACGTCGTACTGCCCGTCCTCCGGCACCTTCTGTTGGCAGAAGGTCAGAAAGCGGAGCAAGTGTCTGCCTGTAGTTGATTGGAGGGGAAGAAGGGACATGGTCACAGGGTCACGTCTGCAGGGCGCAATAACCAAGTCAGACATCTCAACCAACCAAGTGATGCACTTTTACAGGACTTACGTTCACCGCGTGTTGGTGGACAAATGACCAGCAGCACCAGAAGCATCTCCGTCCCCATCGTGACGTTCCGGTCCTCCGAACGCTGTGCAGGTTTCACCGCCAGGACCTTTTGATTGAGACTCTCGTTCCTCCCAAATATGAAACCAGACATCACGCCTCAACATTCTGAAATAACTTCCTCAGGCCACAAACCAATCAGCGCCTGTATTTCAATGACAACTATGTTTCCACCCAGAGAATATTCAACCTGTTAACACGACCACCTGCTGCCACCTGCTGTGGAACTGTGATAACTACATGTGTGCCGTGTCTGGAACATATTTGGTTTAATGCTTTGGTTGGCTGCTCTCCTCCCACGGTCGACTAGTTTACATGTCTCGTCATGGGTCAGTACGATGTAATGAACCGGCTTTATTTGTATGGCAGTTTTCTCGAAGCGCTGTAAATTAAAAGCAAAAACATAGTAAAAATGTGTAGTAAGCGATAGTTTGTGCTCATCAGTGTCAGCTTTACAGCCATACTGAACGACCAAAACAAGAAGACCGCTGCAGCATAAGAGCAAAAGCAAGTAGTCCGTTTAAAATGTCCCACTCATCCCTCGCACGCAAAGAAACCTCACGGCTGTATACAGAAGAGATGATTTTAATATACAGAGTTGTCAAATGAAAGGTATGCTTCTGTGAAGCAGCAATCCGGACGACCAGAGGCCAGCAATGCACATGAAATGGATAACCTGTCTTAAGTTAAATACATTGAAACGAGAAATACATACTGTAAAAAACAATACCAAAAAAAGACACAAAACAGGAAAATAATGACCGAACAGAAGAAATATAATTGTTTGTGCAACAGTTTAAATATATACAAGTGCATCTTCTTTCAGAGAACATTCAACAACAGCTTCAACTATACATGGTCTATGAGGATTCAACTCGTCTCTATGGGAACCGTCGTAGCTGGGTTCCATAAGTGTCACGCATCCAAAAGATTTTAAGACATCTTTAAAGAAAGAACGTTTTCAAGTGCAGCAAATGTCTTAAGAAATAGCAATGCAATACTTAAACACACACACAGGTCATACATATCTTCAAGTTAGACCTACAGTATATTCTGATCGATTCAGCGCCCTATATTCAGCTCTTCTCTAAGCAATAGCCAGACACTAAAGTTACTGCTCGATATGTGACGAACCTTAAGCTTAAGAACAGTATGAAAAGGATGAAAGATTGAAGCCAGTGCTTAGTTTAGTGTCATGTTTAGAAGACTGTGCAGTGTAAAACAAACGTGTAGTGTAGTGTACCCATAAAATCCATACCAATACCCCAAGTAAATCAATTAAATGCTCATTTTGTGTGTAATAATTGTGTTAAGTCAATTCTATGAAACCGCCTTGGTTTCCAAGGCTGTATGCAAGACTGCAGCATAGAGCTCCATGTCGAACTGAATGTTAACAGCAGGACCAATGGGTGCAAACATGACCGGGCGATGATCTTACTCATACCTTTAACTAACCAATTGGAGAGATTTTGACTTGCCTGTGGCAGATACTACATAAACCCTTACGCTTGCCTCTATTTGCTGCTCAGTAGCTCTTTTACAGACACAGGAAGTGTATAAGCGAGAGAAACTTAGAGCTCCTGTGAAATTGCTAACAATACTGTATTCTTACAATTAAACTCGCTGTTACAGGCAACAATCTAAGTCATTAAGACTGAGGCTTGGGGTTGATTTGGAGTACGGCCCATCTCTCCACAGCCTTTCCTTACTCCACCTCCCTCTTTGGGGGATCACCATAAAATTCTTCTTTATAAAAGAAACATATACATTTGTAAGTATTTACAGAGGGAGGGAGGAGAAACCAAGGCATTTAGTGCTGGGGTTCTACAATTATTCACAGACCTTCTCTCACATCACTCGCTCCCATACAACTGCCCCCCCCCAAAAAAAAACACTCTTCTTGGTAGTCCGCTTGGAGGCGTGGTTGGGGGGTGCCCTCTCGGCCCACTACTGTTTCAGGGTGCGTTGTTGTGTCTTGGGCCAGCCCAAGTCCCTGAGTTATTAGTGTTTTCTCTTAGCCAGTGGTAACGTTCTCAACCAGAGTCTGAATCACTGGTGTCTGAGGAAGAGGAGGAGGAGGAGGAGGAAGAAGAGTCAGAGCTGGAGCTGCTGCCGCTGAGTTGCGAGGGCTGGGCGTGAGTCTCTACAGTGCTAGGCTTCTCCGCTGAGGCGAGAAGAGAACGAGGAGAAAACATTACCATTTTGATAATACACCACATAGGGAGGAGGATGAAGAGATTTTTTTGTAGTACAGTGTAATAAATGTTTTACAAAAAACAGACAATAATTAAGCAATTGTTTACACATAAAAAAGGGAACATTTATGGTCCGAGGTGAAGTAAATATGCTCACCCTTAGGTTTTGGGGGCTTCTTGCCAGAGTTGAGCTGTCCGCTGACATCCTGCAGCCTCCTCTCCAGCTCCATCCTCTTCTCCAGAGTCAGCTCCTCTTTGGATTTGCCACTGCTGGCTTTCTTCGCTGCTGAACATAAGAGCACAACAAGGTTGTTACAGACCTAGGTTCTACACCCGAGTGTAAACACAGGGCATTATGCAATTGTCAGTCATCCTAGCGTCAAGCCTCAGTTACATTTCTTATTTGTTTAAAATCAGGTCAGGGAAGAAAAGCCTCTTTTGGTGCATTTTAGAGTTACAACTCGTACCGGCACACTTTGATGTCAAAATGTGGAGCTGCTACACAAAACGCTTACAGGTCGGCAGGTCTAGTCTCTACATAGTTGCTCAACCAAAAATGACACAAAGGATAGTTGCATTAGATGCTGTGTATTGATCAGATTTACAAAAGCAAGGAAAGGACCTCTATTAAAAATAGCAATACTGCTCATGAGTACAGAAATCTGTTTATAGTCAACTAATAAAAAGCCACATACAAGACACAGTCGAACCAAAACAAGCCACCATTGGCCCGGCCGACTTGAGCCAGCTGCTTTGCTCACCATAAGGCTTGCGGGGCTTCTTCCTCAGACATGTCATGACATAGCGCTCCAGCTCCTTCAGCGTGGATGGCTTGAGCGTTTCAAAGTCAATCTCTATCTCCTCTGGGTTGGTGTCCCTCAGTGACGGCTCCCTGGCCTGGATGATGTGGACCACACGGCCCAGCTTCTCCCCCGGTAGCTTATTGATGTCGAGGCTCAGCTGGCGTTTCTCATCGTACGTCATGGGCACAATCTCCTCCTCTTCCTCCGAGTCATAGTGGGGCAGCATGGAAGAGGCCGGTGGGGTATAGAACGAGTTCTTCGTGGGCCTGTTGAATGAAGAGGGGGCGACACCGTCAGGACAAGAGGGGGAAATGGTAGGGGTCATCGATAAGCGATTGAATCTTTGTTAAACAGTGCTATATTTGAAAATTAATATTGTGCTTGCTGCTGTGCACCTTTTCATGATGTGCCATCGTTAGTAAAAAGTCTGGGTAAAACGTATCATTCCAATGGGCAATCGTCCCCTGAAAACCTGATGCACCCCTAGAACAAAAGTCAGGACAGTGTTTCTTCTAGTCTAGAAGTTTTTTGGGGGGGAAGAAATCGGAGAATTGTATGTATGGTCCTGTGTAGCTCAACAGGTAGAACAGGGCACTAATACAGGGTTAGGGGTTTGACTCCCACTGGGGCCACACATGCTGAAAATGTATACACTTCTGGTACTGTATGGCACTTTGGATAAAAGTGTCCACCAAATGGCATACGTTACATTCATTCCTGGAGTTAAGCTTTAGCAACTCTGATAAATGTGAAGATTAGATATAGGTTTTATGGTAATTGGTATGGTGTGTAATTGTGTTACTACTGACTTGCTATTCTTGTTACTCTTCTTCCCAGGGCCTTTCTTCCCCTGGGAAGCACCTCCTCTGGCAGACTTGCTCTTCAACATCTGGCCTGGCATCTTCCATTCCTCTGAGTCAGCTCTACCTCGGTCCACTCGGCTACGCTTCTCCGGCTTCTTCTTTTTCTTCTTGTCTTTCTTGTCTTTTTTCTTCTTGGGCTTGACGATGGGGCCTTGGGAGAGGGCAGCCAGCTGTTCGTGCACTGCTCGGAGCTGTGAGGAGGGAAAATGCCACAGGACTATTTGTAATGTGAAAAGTGAGACGCCATGACTAAACTAAAAAGGAAATAGATTTGGAATTTATAGCCCGCTAAGCTTATTCAACCGTTTTGTTTGTTTGTTGGTACTGATGCAAATAACTGGGCCTTTGTCATCCGTACCCAAAGGCTTTAGAACCACGCTGCCTGAGGAGCTTTGGTTGGCAAAAAGCAGTCATCTTTTAAATCAGTCCGCAAAACATGTTTCAACAGACCGGCTTTTATATACTTTGGTTTCACACATTTTATTCTTGTTGCATTTGCCTTTGTTGTGTTTTATTGTATTGTTGTTTTGAAAAATGCTACATAAATAAAGATGATTATTCATATACATGGTGGATGTCTCACCTGTGTGCACACCTGGTCCTGTAACTCGGCCAAACGGTGAGCTCGCTCTTCCTCACTGTCCGAGCTGGGGCTGCTCTCGCTCTCTTCACTCTGGCTGCTGGGCTCACTCTCGGAGGAGGAGGAAGAGGCTGATGATGAGGATGAAGAAGAGGAGGACGAGGATGAAGGTTGGCCGCTCATTGACATGGCTTGGTGATTCATATGCGGTTCGTCTGGCATCTTGGCGAAACGGAACTCAAACACGTCCTGGGGGACAGAATGACCAAACAGGAGGGAAAGAGGAGGATGGGGAATAAACTTTTTTTTATTTTATTTTGAAACTCTTATCAAATACTCTCAAATATTCATTCCTCACCCTCTGCATGTTGCACTAGCAATTTAGCTAGTTTCTACAGTTCTAAAAGTGGCATAAAGGTAACATAACAGTAGAATTTGACTCCTGAGCTAACCTGCAGCTTTCGTGCCATGCCCACAACATCGTGGTCAGGTGGGTTGTACTTGTAGCAGTTGGAGAACATGAGTCTGACGTCACCAGCAAACTGCTGGGCATCCCTGTATTCACGACAGTCCATCTTCCTCTGATGAAGGGTTAGGAGAGGAGAGGGGAGCAACAGTTAGTGCTTTGACCAGAAACACTCATTCTGACTCTGGGAAGCAAATGTTTTTTCAGGAATTTTCCTGTGCATATGAAGACAAAAATAAATAAATAAATAAATAAATACACACACAACTCCATTTCACTCCAATAAAAGATAACAAAAACAAAACAAAAACATGACAAACATTACTAAATAATATTTATACCAATACTACAGTATTAGTAATATTGTTTTTCAGTGATTCTTTCCATCAGCTAAGAGTATATCAGAAATTACCTTGATGGTGCTGAGGTCCATGGGGAACTTGATGATATCATGATAGTCGTGAAGCCCCAGCGTTGTTGCGTCCACAGGCGTATAGAAAGGCCAGGCATATGCAGCGTGCTTCTTCGACAACATGTCCTTTAGCAGCCCACTGCAATACCTCAACTGTGGGCTCAGTTTGCCCTTCTTCGAGGGCTGCAGCTGGACAGAATCCGGCAAGTCCTTCTTGGGGGCTTTGATGGGGCGTCCGCTGCCCACTCTGCGTCCATTGCCGGCCATCATGGGCTGGAGCAGGACAGGACCTGCAGGGCCCCTGACCAGGCCCATCCCAGGAGGGGTCTCCACGCTCATGCCCCCCAGGGAGGAGAGGGTGAGCGGTGAGGAGTCGTGTACTTGGCCCCCGTGGCCTCCCTTCCCCAAGCCTACCATGCGGGCTCCACCCGACATGCCCACAGTCAGGCCCATGGTGGACGGGGTGGTGGTGTCTGCCTTCCGCTTCACACCTTTCTTCTACAGAGAGAATTATAGAGGTTGAAATATAATAATAATAATAACAACAATAATGAAAGCTAGACTTGGGAAACATCCAAAAGGAATTATTATAAAAGACATATATTCCTATGAAAACAAATAAGCTAATGACAATATTGTGGCCTTTTAGAATGCCTAAATGAGTTCCAGCCGCCCATAGACCAATTTTTGTGATGTGTTCTTCAGTGTACTCAATTGAAAAATTTTAAAACTTTGCAGAAGTAGCACCACCTCTAAAACCCTGACCTGCCATTAGTGCAAAACAGTCACAGCACATTTCAGTTTAGACCAGGGGTCTCAAACCAGAGAGTCTGCAGGTTTTCATTACAAGCAAACAGCTATTTTCACTTACGAGTACAAACTATGAGAATCCTTTGCACACCCAACAAAGTCTTTTTACAGGTGCGTAGGAGACCAAAAGCATCAACACCGGGATACCGACGTCATTTTATAGCAACCAAGGCAAGGACTATCCACTAGGATGGGCGGATAAAAACTCTTATCGATACTAACATACTACTCATTTGGTATCGTTGAAAAGTATCAATTTAAAAGTTATTTTTAATCACAAATGCGGTTGCGTCACTCAAGCGTCATAGTTTCACTACGAGGTGGAAACTCCCCAGTTCCCAGGTGTGTTGTTGGCAGACCAAGTGAGAAAGCATCATGATGGGGCTTTAGTTTCATGGACTTTACAGTTTACAATGTCTAGAGGTTTTTCTTGTACTATTCTGTAATTCCATTGATTGTTGTTCAGGTAGATCTAGTTTGGCTCATTTTCAAGGTAAAGTCCTTTGAGTCATGCTTGTGATAAAGGGCAATATAAATTAATTAATTTGAACTTTACAAGACTGTTTTTCAACATGTCCCCCCCCAAAAAAAGGATTTCTTGCACTATTTTCAAAGGCAATTCAGAGCCTTTTTAAATTTCTGATTGTTGGTTTACTTTTACTTATTTATTAATATATGGTTGTTTGTCTTCGTCTGATATACTGCTGTAGTGTGTTGGTCATGTTAAATAAAAAGTACATTAATGTAACTGCTTTGGATCAATTCTTAATGTAAACATGGATATTTTAATAATGCACCCACCAGGTTAGATGGTTCCTTGTAAAATGTATAGCATTAGTTCTCTGAGAATCTCTTTTACATCCAAGCAAAATTGGTATTGTAACTGAAACATCCCGAACCTAATAGATATTGAATCAAAAATCGAATCGGGACCTAGTAAATTGGAATCGAACAGATTTTGGAAATCAGTGGCAATGCCCAACCCTAGAGCCATGTGGTTAAGACAAATCTTCATCAAATGTACTATATCGTGATACATATTGTTATCGTGATATGAAACTACCCATATCGTGATAGAAGATTTTGTCCATATCGCACAGCCCTACCTGCAACAGCCATTCTGGCCATCAACAGCTAAGATTTGTCCCGTCAAGTGTCCTTGAGCAAGACACTGAACCCCTACCTGTTCAATCATTGCAAGTCACCTTGAAGAACGTCGTCAGCCAAATTTCTAAATCTATTTATTGCTGGCATTTCATTTTTATTGTTCATCTTATTGGCTTTACTTATCATGCTTGCACTGTATGTAAAGCAATATGCAACTGTTTTGAAACATTCTACACAAATGATGTTTATTATCATCATTATGTTTTGTGGCATGTACCTTGGTGGTGGGCTGCGTGGGGGGCATGCCCATAATGTTGGCAGGGGGCAGGCTTTTGGTTAGCACAGTCTGGGGAGAGTTGGCCAGCATGGACTCTCCCGTGTCCGAGGAAGAGGGGGAGTACGCCGACTGGGACACTGCTGGTACCTGGTGAGCCCTCGACGCTGAGATATAAAAAAAAAAGTGGAGAAATGTAATTGGCTACAGGATAAAAACAACAGCAACAAAAGTCAATGCTTCACACATATTTCTAAATAGTTTGGAGAAAGCCCATTATCACTGGAGACATGCGTGGCTTTACATGATGCTTTACATCAAATTGTTGAAATCTACTTTCACGTGTACTTGTTTGCAACAGGCAGACATGAGTAAATAATTTGCATCTCCAATTTGCTTATTCACTACCAAGATCAAGCATGTCCAAAAAGCTTTCCAGTGATACAAAACAACTTCATTCAAACTCCGTGCCTTAACATAACACTTTTTGTCATCGACTCACCATTAGACTTGCGGCCTTTGCCCCTGCTGGTTTTGTTTCGCGGGGTGGGAGGAGGCAGCTCAATCTCCTCCTGGGGCATCTGGGCCACCTTTTGGAGAAAGATCTTCTCCAGGGACTGGGCCATCAGCACAATGTCATCCGTCGGCTAACCGAGAAAACAATTTATAAACGCATTAGCACACTGCAAAAACAAAAACATTGTTCTGCATACAGTTGAATAAAAACTCTATACTATACTGGGCTGCTCCCAGACCTGAATGCATCTGTTTGAGGATGAAGTATCGCTGTGTTGAAAAAGGGCATGCATGCTTGGACAGATTTCCCATTAAATTAAAAAGTACAGATTCTGTCCAGTCCCACAGTGAATCAATAGAAGTTAGGAAGAAAGAAAGCCGAGAAGGAAAATTAAAAGCCAAAGAGTAATTATTAATATTTTAACATTCCACAACAATACAAGTATAACTTACTTTTATTAATTAGATCTTGCTCACTAAAGAACAGGCACGATTTGTGGAATATTATTTGTGTACAATGTGGTAAAAAGCCATATCCAACTCAACTTTTTCAATCCAACCAAAATGGCGAGACATCGCTGGTTTATTCAACAGAGCCAAATGAAAGTACAGGCACTTTTTCCTTTACATAATTGCCCATGTCAACAGACTGTATGAATAGAATAAATAACTGAAATGCCAATAGCTCTCACGTAGCCCAATGGCAAGGGCCCTAAAAACAGTCAGGTTTTATTTTGTCTGGAATCTGATTCTTTTATGTAATGCAATTATTTATTTATTTATTTTCAATTTTACTTTTTTATAGAAAAGAGAAAAGAAAGAGGAGTCAGGTGAATGTTTTCTAGTGTATGTGATAAGTGTTTCTACTGCTGTTTGTGAAGTCCACCTGATATCAAATGTAACAATCAAACAACACAGAGAGAGTGCCATTTTATTTAGGAGATAAAGAGGGAAATAAAAGGAAGACAGACAAGAGGAATAAAGGATCATTTTTATGCTGACATTGACAAGTGTCCCTACCTTGTTGTAGATGTAGCAGTTGGTGAACATGGTGTTGAAGTCCTGCATACACTCACTGGCACTGCGATAGTAGTTGTTCTCCAGGCGCTTTTTGATGGACCCCATGTCCATGGGCTGTTTGATGATTTTATGGTAATCCTGGGAAAGGGAGGATGAGAGAAAATGGGAAAAGGGGGAGTGTGAGAGTGAGACTCACAAAGACAAAAAATGTCAATCAGTCACAGGAGCGGATGAATTCTGAAATTCACCCATTTCAACCTGACAAATTAATTTCGCAAACAGGTAGGAACGATGAATGATGGCTGTTTACCTGTCAAAGTAGCTGGTAGACTATACAAGCTAGGATTTGGCTGGTGGCTGTGTTAATCCACCCTAAAAACACTAACACTGTTAAACAGTTATGTACCTTGTATTTCTGGGCCCATTTTGTTGTTTGGTGGTGTATTTTTCTTATTCCCACGGATAACTTGCCAAACACAGATGACATGACAATTTTTTCAGTTATCTAAACTATTTCAAACATCAACAGTGAACAGGTTTTGGTATCAGCCCCTCAGAATCAAAGAGCACGGTCTGCTTTCTAGACTCACCACCAATTTGTATCGACGTTCAACAATCATACAGGGAAATTCACACAGAACAGGCATATATACCAATGTCTCTACCAACAGTAGCCTCAACAGACCATAACACAACGCAGCCACATGACATGTGTTTTGAGTAAGGGGCACAGCCGCGATCACACCCCAATATTCACAAACTACTTGGCTATCTAGCCAAAAGGCGAGACGACGCAAAATCTAAACTTATTTGAGCAAAATGGCATCACCCACCTTTGATTGAAATCAACAAGTTCACACCCTTTCTCTGGGGGTTGTCGAAAGTCATTCTGGGAAATGTAGGACTCCCTACTTCACTTCACTAACTGAAGTAGAAATAGACGAGGCAGGTTGAGGGAAAGTGGGTACACCAAAAAAGTAAATTACAACACTTCCATCACAAAATAACTCCTGGAAAACATCGAACACCACAAATTAACGACAGCGAACCATATATGAGTATCCATGGGCATGGGGGGAGTTTTCCTTTAACAGTCCACCCTATGCACTATCCCAATTTGCAGAAATATACATAAAACTAAAGAAAATGTAAAAGCGGAAACTCTTCTTGCCAAAGTTTGCATTTAACTCACCGGTAGGTTGAGCCTGTAGGCATCCACCGGCTCATGGAAGGGCCAGGCAAAGTGGTGCCTCCACAGAGACTTCATCATGGCCTTCTGGAGGTACTGCAGCTGGTTGGTCATGCGGCCCGGCCGGTTGGGGTCCCTCACTGGAGGCTGTGGCGGGGCGGGGGGACCCTGGGGCATCGTGTGGGGCAGAGAGGGGCTCTCAAAGTCCTCGTACAGAAGGCTGGGCTTGCGGATGCGTTTGCCCGGTCCGCTGTGTTGCTCTATCCCGCCACCTGACAGCCCAACCAGAGAGCTGAGTGGAGGAGACCAGAGAATGGGAGAAAGAAGAGGAGAGAGACATTTCAAGGATATAATGATGAAGGAAGAACTTTGTGCCTTAAAGTAAATATGTAGTGAGTCTATAAGGGATGAACACACACAACCGTACTGAAAATGTATCCTTTATACTATGCGATGAATGTCTTTGTGATGAAAGCCATGATTGTATTGCCATAATAAAAGCATTTTCAAATAGAGAATGGTGTATCATTTTTGCTTGGGTATACAAAGAAACAGAAGCGCCAGAGAGTGACATCCACTCCACACAACACACACACACAGAAAAGCTGCTGACATCAAAGTTGCAGGCGATACGGGATTAACTCAAGAAATCTACATGGCCAGTGAAACTACGGCTCTGCCCTCCCTGTCAGTTATCCCATCGTCACGGCAACTAGGATTCAGCTGAATGAGATACATAAACATTCACTAATAAATAATAGGGCTGGGTGATAAGACCTCAAATCCATATGATATAGTCACATTTACCTTGATAACGATAAATGAAAGTTGTTTCTCTACCTTACCAATATATTATGAACCACAGTACAATATTGATATTTACCACTAGCCTCATGCAGCATGACTCATGCCTCTAGTAGAAAATACTAATGAATGTAACTTTCTAAATAAATAAGGGCTGCCTTTTGAGCTGCCTCTTTTTTCTTTGCCATACACTTACTATATTCAGTGAGGTGGTCGTTTTCCAAGTGACTGTTACGGTCTACAGTCAAGAACAGAAGGATAGCAAAGGCTATTCTTGTTTTGAATGAGGTTTATAGGCTGAACGAGGCTTGTCATCTTATTTCCTACATCAGCCAGACTCTCAATGCCCACTAGGAACAGGTTGGCTGAGCCATTGTGTGGTGAATACAGGCAGGCTATACAAGATAAGATAACATAAGATTGCACTTTATTGATCGCCATGGGGGAAATTCAGGCGTGGTAGCAGCGATTGGCAGAATAATGCCAAGAAATATACCATAATATACCATATTGGCATAATCGTGATACTTGGAGGCTACAATACCTTATTGACTTCCCTTATTCAATAATGCGCTCTAGTGCCATTGTAATAGATACGGTTGTCCACCTCCATGTTAGTGACTGATGTACACACAGGCGCAACATTAAACTAACCTACCCTAAATATAAACCATGACGAAGACACCCACATGGAGCGTACAAACTATTTTAACAACGAATCTAAAATCTGATGATAAGTGACTGGGCGTTAGAAACATCATTGCTCTTCCATTAAAACCCCAACAGCGGGTGATCGCGTGGTTTGGACGCCCCGCCCTCACTGTTTGTAAACACAGCCTCAGAATGACAGAACCGAACGACAGCCAGCAACAAACACAGCGCCATTATGCAACATTCCCACTACAGAAGGTCCATCCATACTCCTCTAACAGCCCGTCCCTTACATTTCTCCCCAAAGCATATACAACGTTACACAAACCAAGCCGCGAGCTGAGAGCTCATTGGGGCTATGAGGGCTAGCTAGCGTCCGACGGTCCATTTAGGGCTGCCACCCGGCATATAAGCAAATTTCGTGTGTGGGAAATTCTGGCAAAAGAACTGGACACAATACTTACAACCACTCGACT